>JAZGTH010000038.1:1107500-1330000 GCA_036877525.1 Chromobotia macracanthus
AATATTTTGTACTGCGCTAACTTGTAAAGCTGCGGATCTGTATAGAACATGCTAACAAGACTGACATTTACACACACATTTACTTTGTTTTGAAGGTGAAACATATATTTCTCAAAATGAAAAGCTTTAGGTTGTGCAAGTGTTGCATGAACCTTTCACTGCCTTTACAGCTGCATTTTTCTTATTGCTTCTGGCTCAGCTGCCCAGCTAACAAGGAGAGTTTTCAGAACGTTGGCTAACATTCTCTCAAAGTTCTCTCAAAGTTATCAAAAGCATTCTTGAAGTAACGTTGGTAAAATGTTTTTGTTATATATCATGTATGAAAAACAATATTCTTAAGTAGTTAGTGGAACGTTTTAAAAATGTTACAGAATTTGAAAATGTTTGAATAATGTTTTTTAGGCAAAACGTTTTGCCTATAGGAACAATAAAATATCATTCTTGACCCATCCATCTTTGTGCTGAGATACTGGTCAGTAAAGGAGATAAGTGGCTTCTCCGTCTGTTCCATCTATTTGCTCTTTCAAGTGCTTTTTGGACAAAAGTCTTCGTTAGAGGAAATATAAAAGAAAATGTCCTGGGTGTAGCTAGTTGAACCAGACATCACTTTGTCAAAGGACACGTCTATGGGTAATGGCACATCAACTACCTGGATGCCCTACAGATCTCGACTTTGAAGGATTGACTTCCTCCTTTTTAGACCTTGAAACTAAATTTTTTGAGTGTAATCCAGATACCTATGCTTTGATGTTGCATTTGCACCACACCTTTTGTTAGATTTTTAGGCTAGTTTTTGCCAAGTCTTTGATTGTGCCTAAGAGTGAAATCAGAGAACACAGGAAATCTTTCGGATTGATTGAATGATGTTGTGCTTTTCACTCTCCCTGCAAACCAGTTTTGTGTATAGGGTGAAACTAGAGAACCAAGAAATCTTGTCTTTCTTGCTGTGGCTTCTGTCTTTCCATCTATTTGCTCAAACAAGCTCCTGGTTACAGTTTATGTAAGTGAAGACATGAGTAACAAGAAACTTTCTTTCTTGCTTTTTGTGTTGTGCTTTTCACTCTTTCACAAGCTTTGTTGTGTATGAGTGAAACAGAGAAACAAGAAATCTTTCTTTCTTGCTGTGTTGTGCTTTTCACTCTTTCACAAGCTTTGTTGTGTATGAGTGAAACAGAGAAACAAGAAATCTTTCTTTCTTGCTGTGTTGTGCTTTTCACTCTTTCACAAGCTTTGTCATGAATGAGTGAAACAGAGAAACAAGAAATCTTTCTTTCTTGCTGTGTTGTGCCTTTAACTCTTTCACAAGCTTTGTCATGAATGAGTGAAAATGGAGATAATGAGCAAACAAGAAATGCAAATAACTGGAGCCAGAAAGTCGTTTTTTCTTCTGCAGAAGTGCTGTGCCTTTGTTTTTGAGAACTGTAGAAGAAAAGCCTTTGTCAATAGGTCTTTTGCACTGCTCTGTTTGAAAGTCTTTCATTGACATGCTAACCACTTTGTAAAAATGCCAAAAAACTCCTGGGCTCAGAATTGGGGCTGTTTAGATTACATCGCTGTAAATGTGCTCAACAGATCAGCAGAGGCAAAAGAGAAAACCTGGCCCAGCATAAGTGACTCTTGATCTCTTGTACTCTAGACCCTGGAAATGAAATCTGTTTTGCTACAGGAGTACAAATGTAAGGATATTGTTACAGTGAGCAGTGTATATGTGCAGGTATGTTTGTTGAGTCCACAGAATTCTGCTTCAAATAATAAAATCATAAACAGATTTTTATGGAAATTATTCTTGCTTGTCAGGCTTTTATATACAGAAACTTTTCATATATACCCATTATTTTTTTAGATAAAACCTACTATATACTGTCATTTTACTGTGTACAGTAAGTATATACCAGTGCTTATGAAATTGCGCTTATTGTTTTGTTGGGTTTATGTTCTAAAATTGGAAAATACATTGAGCACAGCTATATATTCTGCTTTGTTTTTGTATTTATTGCATGTGGAAGAACCAAACTCAGCACTGTTTCCTCTTATTCTTCGGTCCCATAATTTAATTGAGCTTTCACTTAGCGGCAGAATAAACGACAATTTGGACTTTATGCAAAGTAGTCAAAACATAGCTTGCAAGACCACGTTTGATTTATAGAGCAGAACTGCAGCTCTGAATATTTTTTCTTGTGATAAAAATTACCAGGCAAGAAAAAGACAAGGTGATAAAAAAACATTTGGGCTTTACTAAAAACACCCAGGGCTTAAAGAAACAGTACACCCAAAAATGACAATCCTGTTAAACCCATAAAAGTTTTCTAAGGATCATTACACAGTACAATGACAGTTCCTAGTGACCAAAGGCTTTCACGCTAAAAAAAGCACACACATAAACACACACACACACACACACACACACACACACAAACATACAGAAATGTAAGAATTTAAGGAATTTGTACATTTAAGAATGTAAGGAAAATGTATGGTCCATTGCTTTAGTGTTCCTTTAAGCCCAGAAGCCCCTCCCATGTTTGCCCCTCTTTAACCTACGCACAGGCCCTATAAAATGAAAGTGCGTGCTTTTACCACAACGTGTTTAAATATTAAAGGTGTGTTAAGAAATAATTGATACACATCTTTTGAGACCCGTGTTTGTGTCCTCCGCCATCACTACACAGCTCATCCCTGTTGCATTAAGAAAGTAAGTTCTTGAAGGTTAGTGTATGGTTGACTCAGGGTTGTCAGGTCCAAACTCGCAGTGCTGATCTGGTGATTAATATGGCACTGGCGGGCTATGATTAGTGACACTGACAGCCCATGCATCTTGGCTGCAGTTGTGTGTGTGTCTCTCTCTCTCTATCTCTCTCTCTCTCTCACACACATTCGTTCTGTGTAACACTCTCTCACCCTTTTTCTCTCTCTCTCTGTTGCTTTCTCAGCAGGGAGCATTCCTTACAATTTATAGTGCATCAGAGCTGCTCTATCTCCTTCTTGCGTCCCTGAGAGAGAGAGAGGTGCTAATAGAGCCCTGCTCTTATCACAGCCCTGGAGAGGGATGATGCAGAGGGAGGAGAGAAAAGATGAGAAGACGCGAGGGCGAGAGCGAGTACAGAGAATGGAGAATGGCGCTGCGGTTCGCTGCAACTTCGCCGATATGAGTGTTTGAATGGAAAAGGCCCTCCAGATGCTGAGGGGGCGGTTCATAGTGGCGCATCTTGGCTTATGTTGCGCGTTCAGTCATTCGCTCGCGTACCGATGGTCTCTTCGAGGCTAATGCACTCATTCACACACACACTCTCACTTACCCCCCAGTCGACTTCTGTCGCCTCACTTCCACGGCTATCAGCTTTAGACCTTGTAGTGGTGGTATCAGCATAATGCAGGAGTTTGGAGTTCACACCTGTAATCTGTTTCAAAGCGGATCTTTTAGACTGAGGGAATCCCTATGTAAATACTGCTCTGTTTACACGCCGTGTCCAAGCCTTTTCCTTTGAAATTACTGCTGTGAAACAGTCGAGCTGTTTTGGCAATGCCGTCAAAATAGTGAGGGCCCTTCCCCCTCGTCCCCTTCTCCCGTTTTCTTTATGCTGTCTCTGTGCGGCCCTCTGGCTCTGTGACTAACACAAACCGAGTCTTTTTGAATCAAAATCAAAATAAACTCTCCTTAGAGGAGGGCGAGTGGCCTTTGCTTGTCTGTTTTTATTAGTTGGAGGGAAAATGAAGGCGAACTTCACGATGTTCTGCCGTCAGTCGGCTGCATCTGTTGCGGTGAGATTCCGGGGTATTTTTCGTCACACGGTATCAAGGAAGATGTCACGAAGTGTGAGGTTATCTAATCCCTGTAGCGGCACCGGACGCACGTCTCCGCATGTTAATGAACTTCACTGTAAGAGCAATAAAAAAAGATATTAAACTGTATAAAAAAAGCTCAAGGCAAGAAAGAAAACCTGCACGGCTGATATCCCGTCCACTGTCGGTTAAATATCTTACGCCGTTGTATTTCCTCCAAACATGTCAAAACAAATCCTGCTTTGTCGAGCGCTTTTGTATCAGTGCACAAAATTCTTAATTTTTTATAGTTTTATATTAATATTGTATTATATTTACATTTATTTTAATGAATTGTATAAGGTGTATTTAATTATTTACAAACAAATAAATGATTTTCATAACTGTACGTTGTATGTGGTGGGGGGTGGAGCACTACAGTAAAGTAATTTTCAAGGGGGCGTAACAGACGAAAACAACTGAACTGAAGGAGCAAAACTAAGATGCTCTGATACATCAAGAATCATTTTGTAATCTTATAGTGACTCCCAAAATCGAATTGAATCATTGCCTTAGAACTCCGACCCCTGCTCTGTACTGTAACAGTGTGAGATTTGAGAGTCCTCACAGAAAATCCTCTCTCATCCAGTACTGCCTCCATCCGGCGGTAGATACTGGGTCACGCAGCTGGGCGTGAGAGCGAGCTGTCAGACCGCTGTTTGATATATTCTCTTCACCTCGACTCACAGGAAGAGCCTGTGATGATGTTTTGAGCCCAGGTGAGAAGACCGCCTTGAAATAGAGGGCTGGGTGAAAGTTTCTGCTCTGCACCCATCACTCTTTTCTCCTCCCTGCTTTCATGTGAGTTCTCAGCTGCCCAGGTGGAGATCTCCTTCACCCCTGCCCATCGTCCGTGCCCCTGCTGTCTGCTGACAGAGCTTCAGGGTATGGATGTGCCCTCTCGTACAACAGGGTTTTCTGCACTGTCTGTCATTTAGAGTAATTTTCAAAGCCTAGAAAACAGAGAGCGACTTTATTATTTTTTATAGCAATAGATATTGGCCTATGTGTGTGTACACACACACACACACACATATATACACAGATACACATAGATAGATAGATAGATAGATAGATAGATAGATAGATAGATAGATAGATAGATAGATAGATAGATAGATGCTTCTGTAGCTTTACACAAAAACATGGTGCTGGTAATGTCAAGGTCATAGGGTCGATTCCAAGGGAAACTGAACAGCTGCCTTCTGCATAAATGTCAATTTGAATTAGTCAATTCCAAAATAACAGGCTAGCATGTAATGAATGCAGCACACATTTTCTGTCGAAGTGAATTATAGAATAAATGTTCATTTCATTCTAACAACTTTGTGTACATCTCATATGCTTTCATTTAAACTCTGTGTATATTTAAATGTTTATATACCTGCCACCTTTTTCTGTACAGATATCAGTTTCGGCATCGACCAATAATAAAACCTTGTCCACTACCAATTTTATAGGCTTGTAATGCATTTGTATAGCTGGACAACTATAGAGAGACAGGAAACCGTAACAGAGAGAAAGACATTGGGGAAACGCATTATAAGCGTGTACACTACCCACTGTGCCAACAAGAGAGTCTTTGAGGTCTTTTAAGAAACAGACAGACAGTTCGAGAATAGAATGAGCTGTTTTAAAGTGCCCTCGCAGTTCTCTCTGTGTTAAAGTCTCAGCAAGTGGCTCTTTGAGAGTGATTTATTGGTCTAAAGTGCTTCTTCCTGATTCCACCCTCGTCTCCCTCTCTCTCTTTCTTTTAACTTATCTTCCTCTGTACTGCTTTGGCTTTGTTGTGTTGCTTCCCTCTACCTCTCTTACTTCAACTCCTTTACTGGCTTTCGTCCATCCATCCTCGCAATATTTCTTTAAAAATGCCTTTTTCCCCCCAACCTCCACTTCTCGTCTTCTCTGCCAATCTCTCAAACTCTGTCACTCTGTCTCTCTCTCAGCTGATTTGATTTGATGGTGTGACGGTGTGTTTTGAAGCCCCTCAAGGCTGGCGGTTTTGGATCTGGAGAGTGTTTGTGTGTGTGTGGGTTGGATTCTGCTCGCTGGTGTGTCCAGAGTCACTCTCCCTTAAGCAGACAAACCAGATTAGAGTCGGCTTCTCTTTTCTGCCAACGCTGTAAACTGACAGCGAATTATCCTGGTTAGTTTACACACAGAACAGTCTTACTGCATTTCGGTCACCGGGGCTGTATTTTGTTTAGACAAGTTCTCGCCGCCGTGGCATAATCCCATCTACAATGCAGATGAAGTGTGTGGATAGACGAGGAGTGTTAGAGAGAGAGAGAGAGAAAGTGGGCGTGACTGAGCATAAGGCGACAGGATATCTCTGGACAGCTGCTCTGTTGATTAATGCCACACTTTGAAGTGACACCACGATGAGATGCCACATATGTGGGGAATTTAACCCATTTAAGACTGTGGGCAACTAAACATACTGTAGGATGCATCACTGTACCGCTCTTATTCCGTTGTTATGGTGACAATAGATGCTTAAAAATTAATTGGCATAAAAGTAGACAACCTTTAAGGAGCTTATGGTAACTTCCTGCGAAATGTGTCATGTGGTGGTTTAATTTGTGCTGCAGTTTCTGGGTGTTTTGGTGTGGTGGACCAGCACAGCAGAACCTTGTTGGTGAAGCTGATGGACCAGAAGAGCAGAACTTTGCTGGTGAAGCAGGATGACTAAGGAAAGCTTCCTTGCTGAAGAAGCCTGGTTGGGGCGGGTTTAGGACATACACACAGTTAAAACACTTTAATCATTAATCATAAACACGACATACTGAAAACATCCTCGTCTTTTAATATCTTACTATTTGCCGTATCCCGTGTGATGTTAAACAAACAAAAAACTACAAGACATTAAATACACATCATTCACACCTGCCCACACGTGTGACTCGCAAATGCAAAACAACGTGTTATTTTTCAGTCTAGCTATTTGGCTGAGATATCATTTGTTTGATGTTTGCGAAAACAGTGTCAGCTTTTTCGAACAGTTTGTCCCTTGTCTTGGCTTCAGGTCACGGGCTAAACGCCTGTCTCTATCACCTTTCTCTCTTTCTCCACTGAGCTGTCGCTGAGCAGTCAAGCCATACGCCACTGTCAATGAGAACAGTAAAGAGGATTTCTGAGTCCCTCTGAGCAGACCGGTGTGTCTCACCCACTCTCAGCAGAGAAAATCCCCTCTATATGCCAGCCCCTCTCAGAGGATGAGGAAGGCAATCCCTGCCATTTTCCCCCACCACCAGAAATCTCCCTCCGTGAAAGCTTAGCTCTCCTCTGGTCCCATCAGCCGTTGCAGCAGCGGTGTTTGTTAAACAGCGATGGCTCAGGCATGAATTTCACTGGGGTGTGTGAGAGAAATCATCAATGTTGAATCATGAATGTTGAGATCAGCAAATGTAGAATAAAGCTCGCTGAATCTGCTAGAATCTGTATTTTTTGTGATTTATAGAATCTTCCAGAATCTGTTTTGCTTTGTGAGTATAGACAAACAAGGCTCTGTAAAAACATTATAATTGTGATCATAGGATTAGATATATAGATATAAATATAGATATTTACTATAAATTCAGAGGTTGTACAGTAATCTCATACTATAAGCCAGTGGGAGGTGGTGTAAATAGATGACATTTCTCAAGAAAATAGTAAAAAAAAAAAAAGAAAACTGTGGCTCTCTTATTCTTATTCTTAAAGTGTTTGCTTTAAACGACAGTGGTTTCTATATGAATGTAAATGTAGATGACACCTTATCTGAGTAAACGCGTATGTACACGCACTTCTGATATCATGTTGACACAGGAACAAGCAAAGCTGACACAATCAATGACAATGACAGTCAAATAGATTTGCATCACTAGAAAGTTTTTAGAAAGTGTTCAACAGCGTTTGCAAAGCAGGAAATGAATACTAAAAAAAATCAATGTCATCTTTCCATTAGAACATATAGTCTCTGACATGTAAACAGCATTGGAAGGTTGCTATGCAACAAAAAATTGTGAACAGCTGCTGTGCATTGATACAAATAATAACTCGGTCACAGCTGTGTTTCATTATGAATAAAGCTTAGCTCTAGACCAATCAGCATTCTGGACTGGACCATGAAGGTAAAAGTTACATTTCCCCAAAAATAAATATATAAGTATATAAGTATATGTTACATGAAGCTAACTATGTGCATGCAGGAAAGCGCCGGGCCATTTCCAGACATGAAAAGAACTTTAATACCATTTTCTGCAGCAAACTAACTAAATGAATTGAATACAACAGTGAGTGCTTTTGTCTCAAAGGTGCCAAAAAGGCTTTTTAGTTTTGCTTAGCCTCTTTAACAAAAAAGAAAGAAAAGAAAGAGTGTTTTTTCCAAGCCTAATAGAAAGATTTTATGATAAAAAACTTCTATTCACAGATACCAGCTGAAAGTGTTGGTTCCCATGGTGATGCATGTTTAAGGTGTGAATTGTGTTCCACAGCCTTGAAGCATGTCTTTCAGGTAGACTGTCTCTCTCGTTGTTTCTCTCAGAGTTCCTCTTTGTCTTCCTCTTGCTTGCCTTCAGATCTGAGCTCTTTCTCTCAAGGTAGGCAGTCAGTAGGGTAGATAAAAAAAGACAGGTATGTGGGCACAGCGTACTTCCTGTTAAGTGCAGAGAAGGAGGCATGGAGCTGTAGCCACAGCATCCATTTTCATTTTCAGCCCTCAAACGCCCGGAGACGTTGAGAGCCACTCGAGCGTCCAGATCTCCCACAGTCAGAAGATGAGCTAGAAAGCCCTTTTAATTTTAATCCTGAGAAGATGGAGAACTGAGCCCAGCCCCCCTTCAGCCCCCGGTGTCCGCGTTGTTGCTCTTTCTCTCTGTGCTTTTTCTCTCGCTCTCCTCCTCGAAGCCCTTCATCTCTCCACCTCAATCAGTTCTCTATGTTCCTAACAATGACTCATAATTTTCATGACTTCACATGGTGTGTAATCAAACCAGCTCTTTTTGTAAGAGTTGATTGTGACTCAGGCAGTATAGATACACTACATATGGCTGATAAACAATATGGCTAATGAAAAGACCATAAGGATCTGAATTGCGTGACAAAGAGACACCACTTCCTGAATGAATATGCCAGCTTTTTTAATTACAGACAATTGACATTTCCAGGTCCTCTTGGGTATTGATGTTGAGCTGACAGTAGCAAATGCCAGCTCTCAGAACTTCTCCATTACGAGAAATATTCGCTTTAGTGTTTGCCGAGAGTCTAATCAAACAAATTTATATTCATAGCCGTGACCCAAGTAACTCGATTCGTCGAATTTATGTACACAAGGGAGCAAGTCTTTTATACCGGCGGTCGCGGTGTAGTATCAAGGACGCTTATAAACCACTACTGTCTCTCAGCCATTTGTGTCAAAAATTATTAACAGTTATGTGCGAAATTATGGAGAAATTCAGCTGCAAGTCAGAAGCACGCCTCCCGCAGTGATGGCGGATTCGAGATGTGTCACACGCATGGATTGTCTTCATCATGAGCATTTGTTCTTTGACAGTTTGGGTTATGAAGATGTCGATGGAGGCCTGCGAGTGATGCAAAGTGATGCAAAGTGATGCAGGATGAATCAACGAATGAAGAGTCGTAGGGATTCACCTGGTACAAGTGCAGACACAAAAGTTGCCATCTTGTGTAAGATTACAAACCAGACTTTGTCATTATCCTGTTAAATTTACTGTTAAAAATGGCAACTGTAAATGCTAAAAGGTTAGAGTACAAAAAAGAAGAGTGATAATATTTCAGGCATTATGGAAGGGTATTTCTGTGTATGTAACCAGCTTAACATGCTTTTTACTTTAAAATATAAAGATATATTATTAAAATAAAGATATATATATATATATATATAGAGAGAGAGAGAGAGAGAGAGAGATTTACAAAAAGGTTTACAGTATTTTTACAGTAAAGGTCACAGTAATTTACCGTAAAATTACACATTTGTCTTGGGAAGTCCAACATGTTCTTTACTATATTTTTTACAATCTTTTATTTGTCAGAATGATTAATATACAGTGTTGTCAGGAAATGATGTGGAAAACAGGGGCAAATAACACCAGCTGGACTTACTCTTGCATTTAAACATGCTGGAGAATATGTGCTTATTCTTATGCAGCCGTTTCACACAAAGAGCTGGGAGCCTTTTAAACCAGCTTTAAAAACCAGCTTTGGTTGGTCTGAACAGTTTGTTTCAACTGCCGAAGAATCAAGGCTGTTCAACGGTTGCATCCCTTTTATAGGGGTTACTGTAAAAAACCCACTCCTCTCACAGCGCACTGACGCAATCTCACATCATTTTATGATGCTCTCCAGATGTCCATGAGTGACGCCACCCAGTTCTAACGATCTGCTTATTCATTAATTAGCTCAAGCAGTCCTCAATATGCAAACATTTCTCTTTTTTAATGGCTGTATCATAAAGATGATAAAATGATAATTTAGTCAACTGGGCCCCGTATATGAGAATCCTCCGAAGACCAACAAATCACCATTAATAAAGGCAGAGATTATGGCCTCATTAATAAATGTTAAAGACGAGTGATGAAAGCGGAAACTGTGTGTCTCTGTGGACGTACCCCCAGCCTCCAGCTGCACTCTGTATTGAAGATCCAAAGTTATTGAATGTGAAAGACTCTCTTTGTCTGTTCTATACTTTTACTGGAGGGTACCGTATTCTTGTCATTTGCACACCACAGGGGACCCCAGCTTGCAGGGACCCCAGCTTGCAGGCACTTCCTCTGAACGTTGGCTAATGCTCTTTTAAAGTTATCAACAATGTTCTTGCAGTAACTTGTCAAAAACTTTATTCGTAAGTAGTTAGTGGAATGTTTTAAAAATGTTACAGAATAAAAAAAATGTAAATAATGTTTTGTAGCCAAGCAATAATGTTAATATAACTAAAAACTGGATGTTTTTTTAATGTTCTTTGAACTTTTAAAATAACATTTTTAACATTTGTGTTACTGATTGGGAACATTGGGGAAACTTTCCTACAACCTAAAATTGTTAGCGGGGACGTTAATTAATAGTTTTCTTCGGTTAAAGAGGGCGATGTCGGTCTGTCTGGGGCTGATCTTTGACTCTTTTGACTTTGATTGAGCTGACAGTGTCATTAGACTCTGTCTCAAGACAACAGGCTTCACAGGCACACTGTTTACTAGGTCTTTGGCTAATGGCTTCTTTATCCCCTGGTGTAGCCAAGCTGGAGCCTGTTTTGAACAGAATGATCTTATTGAAAAGGGTGAATGAGCCCTTGGCTCAGAATGTTTGGACAGTCAATGGCTTGTTTGTCTGCTAAGGTCCATTAGCTGGTGTTAAATGCAATTTCTGTTGTTTACACAGCGCCTACAAAAACAATACATGCTTAAGGGTTAGCATAATGCATGTTGCATTATGTTTTCCGGTAAATTGTATTTCTTCCCCCCCCCCCCCCTCTCTTTTGTCTATCTTCCAATCAAACCCCATTTCCTCTGAGTCCTGAATGCATGTTTCGATTATTGTTTAATGTCACTGTTATGAGGGGAATGTAGCGCTACGGTGTCGAGCGGTCAAAAATTAATAGCTTGTTGCATGACACTGGGAGACTAGTAAAATTCACCATCAATTCTGCACACTGTCCCCAAGTTTAATTACCGTCAGAATGCTGACTGAGACTTTCATTATAGCGGGTTGAGAAAGGGTCAAAGAGGATTTGCAAACGTTCACTTTCTCTTCCAGCAACATTTTTATCAGGTGCTTGAAATGCTGAAATAATTATATAGCAGGCTGAATAAATAATTGATTCTGTAATAGCCCCTTTCTTGTCCTCTTGTGAGACCCGACCTGATTTCTCTACGTCCCTAAGTCCGGCCTCACCTGCTATAATTCAATTCACTTCACATTCACATTTATGCATTTGGCGGACGTTTTTATCCAAAGCGACTTAGCAGTGCGTTCATTTTATCAGTGTGTTCTTCTACACTGTGCCCTCTTCTTCAGTGTTGGAAAGTCTGATCCATTTTTAGTTTGATTTAGTTTGCAATGATACATTTAAATTAACGCAGTTAAGATCACATTTAACTGTTTAACACATTGTTACATTTTTGCCTCTTGTTTTGTGTTTGTAGTGTAGTGTAGTGATGTAGTATATATAATGTCTAATTAAAGCTGAAATGTGTAACTTTTATTGTTGAAACACTTTCTCTTATATGCAGAGACAATTATAACTAATTCATTAGTATGTTGACTGCACTGGAAAGTGTAAACACTGTTACTCTGTGATGCTGTCAAAACATTGCTCTGTTTGTTTGCAATACTGCAATCTTGTTCCTACATGTTCCAGTTTGCCTTCACAATTTTTGCCATAATCAAGGTCACGATTGAGCCATATAAATACCACTGTGTTTTGACATAAACTTAATATGCAGTTATACAAGCATACGTAGTGTACAAATCATCATATCTTTAATAATCTTCAAGATTATTTTTCTACTGTTAATAATTATAATGTTTCTTTTAAAAGGTTAGCTTCACTGCAGCTTAAGTACAGTGGCAATTTTTAAAGCACCAATGCTGTGAGAGTGCCTGACTATTTTTTATGTAATTCCCGGGGAGATGTGTTTATAATAGCATTAAGGAGTTAACATTTTTGGTGTGTGCCTACACGTACGCATCTGCCGTTGTGTGTTTTGTTGGCTGTGTGTGAGGCAGAGCTCTCTGATGCAGGAGAGCAGATAGAAGAGAGAAATCCACATTGAATTAGCTTCCATCAGGGTTCTCTAATGTTGTATAATGGTTGCAGACGTTCTATCAGTAATAGCTCAGGGATTATGGAGCAGGCATATTGCTCTTAGTGACACCACTAACCTTATTAGAGAGAGAGAGAGAGAGAGAGAGAGATGTGAATTTGCACCAACTGGATGCTGTAGAGATGTATTTTTATAATAGAAAATACCTTTATTACGGTTATTTACTTTATTTTGTGTACACGATGACAGCCGCAAATTTTTTCCCCAGACGTCTCATATAACACCCTTGAAATATTGATCTAATGAAGCATGCTTTTAATAACGTTTATAGAGGTGTAATGTGATTCTGATCAGCCTGTGTCGTTCATCTTTATTTGTTTTCTAAAGAATGGTGATGCTTGACGTATTCTGCCACTGCGGCAGTGCGTTCCGTGCCCTGATCCATACATCTGCAACACGCGCACATTTGTCTGCCCTTCCAGAGCTTGCAGTGCGCATCTGTGTGTACGACACAGCAAGATACAAGCCTGCTATTCATCTGGTGTCTGCTCGAATATAGCCGCTTTCGAGCGAGACAGAACAAGTTACCATACAGGAGCAATGATGTTTGCAAGTGTTTGTGATTGTGAAAAGTGGATTTCTTTGAGAAGCAAAGGTGTGTGAACGTATATGTTGTCTCTGTGAGAGCACCAGAGTTAAATCAAGAGATGGAGGGAGAGATAAATGAAACAAACTTGTTGAAAGCAAGAACAGACTGCCAGCTGGGTTAATCACCTGGTCATCTGAATCAGACAATCTGTCCCCTGCCTGGTATCACTTATGTGTTGTGAGGACACCCTAAGCTTTCGTGATCTTTTTCCCATGAGGCTTTGCTGTGTAGACTGTCCTTCACAAGTGTGAAATAGATTAATTTACTCTTCCATTAATTGCTTTGGTCAATGTTGAAGCAAACCACACAAGGGGTTATGAAATAGCCAGTACTAATCTAAAACTTCATTAAAACTCATGCCAGGGGACGTTTTATGATGTTACAATGGGGAAATCACATTCGCTCTTTTACATTTTGCCTTTCGTTACCCGAAATTGGGTTGTTTTTCAGAAATTAGCGTGTAATATATCTGGAAAATGATTTAATAAATTAGTACAAAAATTAGTTTTACCATGTTGTAAAGGAAAGAGGACAGGTGCTTGCCAAACATGTTGCCATGACAATAGGGGGTTGTCAGGATGTTACTCTGCATTTACTAATGTGTTTTAAGTAGTTTTTTGCATGCTATTGTGTAGTTGCTTACTAGCCCGTGTCAAAACAGCCCGAGCCCACCTCCTCAAGTACAAAGATATGGCTTGGATCCCACCTTCAGTTTAAGTCTGTGGTAGTGTAAGCAGGTTTTATTCCCCTCTAGGTGTAAATAAATACGTCTGAACAATTAGAGAAGCCATAGTCCACATCTCCAATGATCTGAGGTATCATTTATGTATATTACAGATACAGTACACGGTGGGGCTTGGCTACATGCCATAGTTTAATACTTAAGGGTTTATTAAAATCTCTATAAACATAAGCAATAGTAGTAATGATCCTACACCACTGGTAAGATGCAGTTGGCTTTGTTTATTATAAAGCAGAGTCTGATATATATTCATCTAGATTCCATTTTTAAAAAAAGCTCCTGGAAAATGTTTATCTTCAGGCGCTGATTAATAAAACGCTCCTCTTAAAATTATTTTGGCAAAATGGATGAAAAAAGAGCAGATTTTTTAAGTGAACTGTAAAAATCTCTAGTGTTACAGTTGCGTTACTTATTAAACATGATGTCAGTTGTGCGCACAGGGTTTGATGAGCCGGCGGTGTGTGCGTTTTTTCAAGCAGAGTACAAACCGCAAAGGTACAAGCTGTTTGGTGCACAGAGACGTCTGCAGAGATGTTTTCCTGTCACTGGGCAGAAGACTGCACATGTGCCATCCATTGATTAGCATCTTCTATTAGCATCTCCAGCTGTACAGCAGGCACAGGAGAAAGGCAGGAACAAGAGGGTAGACAGAGAGTAGATAAATGAGGGTGTTTTCTTGGACGTGCACTATGGGAGAGAGAGATATTTGGCCACTGGGGGAATAGCCCGTGTCTGTTTGACTTCTGTATCGACCCACATTTTTTAGCCATTCTTTGCATGCATAAAATATTTTTAGAAGAATTGCTTGCACAGAGGCCTTCGTTTGATTTTTTTTGTCTATGGTCTATTTTCTTTTTTAGGAGAGAAACATGATTTAGTTCATATTCATTTAGTTCATATTCCAGTTTTCCTTGTTCTTACCAGTTTCTCTTGATTCTCTGCATTACAGTGAATAAACACAAGCCGTGGATTGAGACGTCCTATCATGGAGTCATCACTGAGAACATGGACACTGTCCTGCTAGACCCTCCTCTGGTCGCTTTGGACAAAGACGCTCCTGTCCCGTATGCAGGTATAACACTTAACTTATGCAATTCAAGAATATCTTTGTCTATATATATATGTGTGTATGTGTTTTATCATTTAATTTATATATTACAACAAAAACAAACGATGTCCTCAAAAAGTATTTGGACACTTACCTGTAAGTACAAATTTCATTTTCAAGTGTAGTTAGTTTTGAGAAAAGCTGTAGCATCATCTAATATTTATAGATTCCACTGTGTTTGATATTTTGCTTATAACGCAGTCACAATCACACATTTTTAAAAGTGACTTTAACAGAGTCCAAATATCTTTTGAGGCCAGTGTGTAAAATTGTTTCCAGAATATCCAGGTTTTTTTCTCTTCACAGCATTTGACAGTAACAGCAAGCATCTTGGCTCTTCAGGACGGTATTGTTTGTGCGTGTGAGAGCCGTTGAGTGTGACATTGTGTGTGTGTGTGTAGTGCTGCAAATAGCTCATATAAAACAGATGTACTCAATGCTTTTCCCCGCTGTTATAGAGACAGATCTACCTGACCTGCTTGTTATATTGGACTATGCTTCCTGCCCCCTCTCATTGTTATGGCGACACCGGCCCATGTAAGCAGATCTTGTGGCACTCTCGCCAAGGCCGAACGTTCAATAAACCGACTGGCCTTGGAGAGCGACTAACGTGCTGTGCTAGCGGCTTTCGAAAAGCGGGAATCGGCGATTGGAGCGTCAATCACCTCACACGCAGCGAAGCTTTACGACTTGAGTGTTTACATAAGACGAATCTCGACTCGACGGTTTTCAAGTGTAGATTGTTCAGATTCAGTGGCAGGCGGTGACGGGGCGGGGGGTATCGGCTGACAGACGCAAAGTAATTAAATAAAGTGATTTTGTTACACAAAGAGGAAAAGTGTGGAAGCATTGCGACAGGTAACTCTCTATAGCTCATTAAACGACAATGGCTAGAATTAATCTCCTTTCTGACAGCTTCCAAGAAAGCTGTTTGGCGGCTTTATATATTTATTTTCCGCATCTCACGCTAGTCGCACACTGCGTACAGTGCGACAGATAAAGATTTGTTGTGTATACCTCAGGGAATCTTTTACCTAACAACATACCTCTTTTCTTACCGCATTACCGACTACAGGGTGATGACTGATTACGTTTGCGGTATGTTTGTTTTGTGCATGTTTGTTGTTGTAATAGCAAACTTTCAAGGTGATCCCCGCTGAACAGACCAGCTTAGCCCAGCGTGAATCTGCATGATGGTTCGTGCTGGTTTATGCTAATTAGAGCTGTTCTAGCTGATGGGCCAGTATGCTCTTTCTGGTTGACCATTTGCTTGACCAGGAAGTCCTGCTGGTTGATCTGGCCATTTCAGTAGGGATGTGTATAATTAGCATCACATAGAATCTGTGCGTTCAACTAAGATACAATGAAGAGTTGTAACATCAAATACATACATTTAGTGGAAGTAATGAGAATCATGATGAATTTATGCTCTCATTCACCATTTTTAAGCTTTGAGAGTCTTCAAAAATAAGCCCTGTTCTGTCGCCTCTCCGTTTGATTTATCAGTGACACATTAATGGTGGACGGCAGATGCTGTTAAAGCGTTGCTGGGAAATGAGAGTGTTGTGCTCCGATTGGGTGACAGGTGATATTTCACTGCCTTTTCACTAGGAGCCAATGGATACACACGTTAGATTGCTGCCAGGGAGACTCAGAAAAACAGGCCCTCCGTCTCAATCCGTCATTCTCTCTGAATTCTCCTCGCTCCTGTTCTCGTTCTCTTTGTTCGTTCCCTGTCCCGCTCTCTCCGTCCACGTCACTCCATGCCGACCGTGAGCTGCGGGCGAAAGGCTCTGTCATCAATCCTGTTTTCGTCTGTTTAGAGGAAAAGGAACGTGGGCGTTTTTCTGGCACCACATTAATTGGGGTGTGGGAACATGACCCGTGGTTGTTAAGTGCTTTCCTTTTTATTCTATTCTTCCTTTTGATTCCTCTTCCCTTGCCTGTCTACCATGTACCAGCTTGCTTTGATGTGAAATACAGATGATGAGCCTCAAGTCGATGATATATGCTGAGACAGGCATGCCAAAGATGAATTGTTATTTCTGGGAACAAGACTTTCCCCTGTAGAGAAGATAGTGTAGGTCTTGTAGTATGCATGACGCGTTCTCAATCAAATTACCGTGAAGGATGAGCTGGAGTCGCTAGATGAGCGCAGAAAAGAAACGCCAGCTTCGTTTGCTAATTCTTTATCTGAGTCGAGTCTT
This sequence comes from Chromobotia macracanthus, assembly GCA_036877525.1. Taxonomy (NCBI): domain Eukaryota; kingdom Metazoa; phylum Chordata; class Actinopteri; order Cypriniformes; family Botiidae; genus Chromobotia; species Chromobotia macracanthus. Next base: position 1,124,785 of record JAZGTH010000038.1, read on the forward strand.
CACCAGCCTTTTCCCCATTAATCTCTTCACTGAGATGATGTACAATACCTTATTGTTCCACTAAACTTTGCCTTCCTTGCACCGGATTAGCCAACAAAACCCGGGCTGGGACGCAGGCTGGGAAAACTATGGATGGGTAGCAAAAACCACACGCATGCGAGAACAGAAGGTGGAATGAAAGAGAATCGCAATGCTTGCAGTTCAGATACTTTGCAGCTGTATTGTGTTCCTTTTATAGAACCTGTCGCAAATTGAATGGCAAAAATTGAGGTTTTCGCGTTCTGTGGTTAAATTCTGTCTGAAATTGTAGTTTTGTATATTAATAGATTACAACAAATTGCTATATTATTATTAAAGAGAGTGCTTGGCTTCTGTGTTATACAGAAAAATATGTAAAGACCAATCTTGGCAGTATTTTGATCTTGTTACTGTACCAGATAAAGAAAGTGTTGATTATGTGCTGGTCACAATTCTCTCTTAAGGTGTGACAGGCTGTCATTTAAATTAAGGGTGTTGTGCGTGATGCAAAATCACACGCTTGTATTTTCAGCTCAATCTATTTCTGACAAGGTCTTTTGGTTTCTTTGAATATAAGCCGATTGGAAAATCACATATATTATGCACTTCATGGCAAAAATGTTTACATTAAGACAATCACAGCGCAAACTTACCCGAGAGTTCATAAGCACAGTTTACTAAACAGATAAAAACAACATCAAATGTGCTAAAGAAATAAATGAGTAAAAAATAAACTAATTTAAATCTAAATTTACTTGGCCCTGACCTACAATTCAGTACACAATTATCAGTAAAACAAAAAATAACAAAGAAAGATGATTAGATTTTTATGTGAGCCCTCCAAATGATGAACACAGTTTTAGTTTATATGTGCATTCAGTTCACAATAATTAATCTAAGATATAGATGCCTTAAGGACGCTTATTAAGGCGGATTAGAGGGGGTTTAAATTGGCAGCTTTAAAAACAGTGAAACATTTCAATACAATCCAGCTAAATGGAATTCATAGAAACAACCTTGTGAGGTGATTAAATAACTTCCCACAGACTTCAGCGCACACTGTACCGGCAATTCATCTAATGTTTTTTATAGTTATAATTTGTTTTTGTTCAATTTGTTCTGATTGAATTTGTGTTCTGTTGCTTTTTTTTTAATTATGGTAGATTTACTTAGAATATTTAACTCCAGTAGCTCACAGACACACAGCAGGTGCCGCAAGATGAAATATTTTACCTCAATCCACCAAATGGCAGCTGTAGATGAACCTCTAAGAATTATTTAATGTGTGTGGGAGCTTTGGATGATGTTCGATGGTGAGAGAACGTCTTATATTTTACCTGCATAAGGCGAATGAACAATGCGCTCTGTCTCTGTCCTCCTTTGGAATTACCTTCAGTGATCCCTGAAGTTGGAGAATCATGCCTAAGGAGCTATTTTACTAACTTATGATGGTCTTGCTCTTGTAGTTTCATCATAGTGGTTTTATACACTTGGGTAGATGCTTCTCATGTTCCCAATGCAGAGTGCAAAAACTCACTTTCTGACAAAAGCGCTCCCACACTTGCAGACACTAATCAGCTGAGTAAGTTTTGCATTTTCCTGCGCAAGCGTTGCGGAAACTATATTACAGCATTGCGATGCTATATACACCAATTTCACGTTGCTAATTTTTGCCTTCGATGGTTTATTATTTTTAGGAAAGAACCAAACTAAAGCGGCTGAGCGAAGCAGTGTCATGATTTCCCATGATGCTTTGCAACAGCTGAAAATACAGGGCCTGTTATGAGTGTGAACGATTTTTTGGCACAGACTTCACAGCCCAGTGGGATGCATCCAAAAATTATCCCCAGATGTTTTTTGTGTCCCCAGATTTTTTTTCTTTTAAATTTACAAGCAAACTCCATTTTTGCCAGGTTGTCAGTGTTATAAATTGCAGTTATGAAACCTTGAGAGTCATACGTATGGGTGATAATTGAAAACATGAAGTCGAGATGGATTTTTTTGTATTGTATCTTTCCATAATGCTGGAAAAGTGATGCGTTCCAATTTGTGGCCAATGCCTCTTGTTTTGTATCAAAGAATGTTTGTATTTAATAACTGAGAAGTGTTACCAGAAGAGTAGAGGTGAAAGTCACATTAAAATTCGGAGAATGTGTTTGATCCACAGGGAGCTTCCCACTGTCGATTCTTTTTGCCTTTTTTCCCCATGTTTTTGTTTTTTCTTTCTGAAGTGTGGTTTACTGCCTATATCTCTTGCATAGTGTACCACCTTCTGGCTCTGAGATATATTTTGATATATAGATGTTGTTTCTGTCAGCCTTGGGACTTTTTTGTATTCTGCTTTTTCAAAATGTAAGAAGTAAGTCTAACCAGTTCTCCTGTGGTTGCAAAAGCTTGCTCTCTGTCTGTGATAGTATATTATCGGTTCATTTTAAAATAAATAAATAAAATGACATGCTAATTAAATGGTTAAATAAAGAAATGCTCTTCTGAGGACTCTCTTAGGTGCTGAATAAATTCATTACCAGCCTTTATATGCCACAATCTCAAAGTATTATCTATGACTTGCACCTGAGAGTATTAAAATGAGCGCTTCAGAAGATAATTGGTGATTAAAACGGTACATGCTTGTAATATTGAATATTTAGACATAAAATTGCACCTGCGGTTGCCAAATGGAATCAGATAAGACGCGTTTTCTGATTAGGGCTGATGACACCTCAAAGAACCTTCGAACGGCGAAATGTCCACCACTCCGGCCTTGATGTTGATTAAAATGACACTTCCATCCTCTTAAAAGCCCGGGAATTAAGCCAGGTATCATTCGCAGTCATAATTTCATAACATCTTAAGGTGCGCGAATGAGAATGAACGAAACTATTGCCTGCTTGAGGTCTCTTTAGAGATCTCACGGCTCAGTTTAATTAGCTGCTGACTGGCGGTATGATTATAAAGAGGCTGGTGTTACATTTCATTTAGCAATTTTAGAGTTTAATATTGTGCATTTTCAGCTCAGTCCCAAAACCCAGTGTTTCTGCTGGAATGCATAACAAGTCTTTGGCTGACCTGTTATTTTCTCAGAGTTCATTATCACAGGAGAGTTCTTTAAAGGAGCTCCTCAGAGCAGACATGTGATGCCTGATACTACAGTATTAGATAACAGTGTTAAAGAAACAGTTCAAGCTAAACATTAAAATTCTGTCATCATTTATGTAACCCATTGCGTTCCAACCCCTAATGTTGTTATGTTATTTATTATTGGAAACACAAAAGAGATCTTATAGGCTGAATGATGGTGGTTATACTGATTTATACTATACCAAGCTTCAAAAAGAGCAAAACAACAGCACAAAAGTAGCATAAAAGTACAATTTTAATACTGTTTAATATTACAGGCCGTACAGGACAATGACTGTGTGACCAGACCAGAGGTCATTCACTGCTAATCATCTCCTCATTTTGTGTTTCACGGAAGAAAAAGTAAATCAGAATCTGTTTTACACGAGTCTTGAGTAAATGATGACTCGTTTTTCTTTAATAAAACCCGTGAACTATTCATAGTGAACTATATCTTTAATTAAAAATTGTAGCAATACTTCTTAGTCTAAGAAAAGATCTACGTACAGTAGGGACGTGTATCACCCGAGAAGCAATAACTTCTGGTTTCTCTAGATGTTGAGCATCTTATATGTTCTTTATAACTTCGAATTACTTCTCCGCATTTCATGCAGACTATGGAAATGCATATCAGCTCCTCGACCATCCACAACCCCCCACCCCAAAATGAAGTTCCCTTCACTAAAGGGCCTGCTGCCAAGTTCTTTGATGAGAAAACTAATTTTTCCTCCAGTGAAAAATGATTTCCCCAGCTCAGGAGCAAGCGTTAGGGCGTTGATCAAACCTCTGTGGTTCTGGCACTCTGTCTGGCCCTGATGAAGGTAGAGCAGAGGGGGAAAAGGTTCCTTTTTATCCATCCTCCTTTTCCGTTTGTGTTTCATTTAATCATTCCCGACGCTTTCTCTTTCTGTGAAGTGAGATGGGTCTGGACATAAAGGAAGGTAGTGCACATCAAAGCCCGTTGTCTTCAGGGGCCAGGGAGATCTAGACGCTGATCCATTCTTGTGTGAGAGAGAGATGAGTACAGCATCTTTCTACTTCCTTTCTTGTCCTGGACTCTTTTGAGATGATTTGGCCTGAAAGCAGCTGAGATGAGGAGAGAAATGAGCCAGTGGGCTGGAGAGGGTTGCTGGGGTCTTTTGATTGTTGGCAAAAATGAAGGAATGATTTGGTTTTGCTGTTCAGGCAGTGAGATTGCACGAGAAGTAGAAGCAGAAGTACAGGTAAAGTTGGGTGTTTTCTTCGCGCTCCAGGAAGGTGCTTTGACGAACTCTGAAGAACTTCAGACGAAATTCTTTCTGCGCCAACATCTGTCTTATTCACTAACCGCCCTCAATCCGCTCTCTGTTATGGTGCAGCGCTGCATAGTATAGCGAGTATATAAAAGAAGTCATTTTCATTTTTTACAACATACCTTCTTTCTGTGTAAATCGAGACTGGTGCAATTAAACATCATGAGGAAAAACAGAGTTGTATTTAAATGAGTGTACTTTTTTTAGTTAAGTGCAGGGCCTTGTCTTATTTAATAGTGTTTTCAGATACCAAAAAGATTGCAAGAGTGCATTACTTTCAGCTCTGTTTAACACATTGTTTAAATCAATTTCCCAGAGGTCTGCTGATTTCCCTTCAAAATCAGTGCTAAAGAAACATTGAATACTCTTTGTAGGTGATTAGTATTAGAATATCTAGTCATGAGTTAATGATCACATGACCACATACTCTTGCTCTGTTGGTTGAGCTGGGCTGGTCGGAGTGCTCAAAGAAAGCAGTTTTTTGGTTCTGTCACAGAAAGGGTTTTCAGGAACATTAGCTCCTTGTCTCTTATTGCTGTTTTTGCATATTAAACTGGTACAGAAGGTATTTTAGCCTTGAAAAAATGACACACTCCAGCTTCAAGTGGCCATAGTTTTGTTAAAGAGGAATCCACAGAGGGCAGTTTTGGCCTTGGATCATTATTAACCTTTATTAATTCCATACACTCATGACACATTCTAGATCTTTAGATATATTCTACAGAGACATGCAGGCTTGTAAATGGGCCTTTGAAAGGAGTGTTTTACCAAAGTCATGTTACTTAGCCCCATTTACATATATTATAACTTAAAAACAGTGAAGGAAAAGGAAGTTTAAAAAAAAAAGCTACTGTAATATCACAGCAGAACTTAACGCTTGTCTGTAGGGAACGTGATGCAGATTGCATTGTGATTATTGTCTGTTTGATTCATATAACGTATTAGTGTTTGGCAGCATTTTAAATGAGCTGATTAAAGCAGCATAACACCTAAGCATCAGTGATACATATTAATAGGAGCAAGCTATGTTACTGTCAGTACTGTAAAATTACCATTAAGCAATATAAAAGGGATTTTATGCCCAGGAAATAATTTTAAGGTTATAGGATAAACACTCTGGCCTTTGAAAACAAATTAGAATGAACACAGGAAGAAATGCATATATCAAATGTTAATAGGGCAGATCTAAAGAGATTGGCAGCCTCTGTAATTCTTTAAAAGGTTCAGGGTTCAAAGCACTCATAATAATAAAGGGTGGGCTGGCTGATGCAGGTAATCCACTACCCACCGAGCTGGTGCCATTGTTACAAATCTTCAATCACGCTGCACAGTGGTTGGATTCATTCAGCGAGACGGCTTTCATCTCCTGTGGATGGAGAATAAAGGCGGAAAATTGTGTATATTCTTTCCCTATGTGTGTTTCCTAGTGTCCATCATCTCTTGATTGTGTTTGCGAAATTAGCTAGTTGTTTACAGACAAGTTTATTTTTATGGCAACAGTGGAACCCAGTCTGGTAATTGCTGTGATTAAATCGCTGTTTCAGTTGTTTTGTAGGTTTCTGGTTCCAGTCTGGCATTAACGCGATCAAGTAATTTTCGCCGCAGTTCATGCGGTATTACGTAGGCTTTATGTGACTGTGTTATTTATGCTTATTTGATATTTTATTTAGCAATTTAAACGCAATGAAGTTGCAATTTCGGGCAGAAAATTGCGCCCGTAAATTAATAACTCATTTCAGGTTACAGCACAAAATGACATTGGATTGACTGGAAGATTTTATACATTTTCAAAGTCAGTTGTTGCAAATTAATGTTTCCCACCAGAATGATTGTAAATTATTACAAACATCAATTAAAATGATGTTTCTGGCAATAAATCAACAGCTCAAGTAAACAATCTAATAAACCTACTGTAGCTTAAACCTCAAGGGCAGTTTGATATGTTAATCATTTTAATGTTTTGATTGTCACCATGGGTTACAAGGTTGATAATGCACTGCTTTTCTGATAACAACAGTCATTACGAATAAAATCTCCCAAATAAAGGCAATTAAGATGCTACATAATCAACTGCTAAAATAAATAAATTTATAAACCACCATTAACCTTCAACCAATCATGTCATATTCTGAAACCTAAAGCTCTGCTTTAATTACATAACTTCCTGTCAATCTTGTTGTATTTGCTGTGTTTGTAGGTTGCATTTGTGCTAGCTGTTTACGGCACAGGCTAATCACACTTTCACATTTGACAATGTCTTTGGGTGAAGTCTGTAGACTTGGATCATATAAAGCACAAAGCAAACTTCAACGGCATGACCAAAGATTATTGAATTAACAAGATGCCGCAGTTCTATTACTATAAAGCGAGAAAGTGTAACGCTTGATTTTGACAGCCTTTGCACATGCGTGGTACCTGAAGTGAGCTGAAGAAGCTGGTTTTTATAGCACAATTTGAGAATTTAAGAAACAGAAGTGAAGATACAGTTGATGTCAGGTTTAATAGTTAGTAGATTGGAAATATTGTTTTTGTGACCTTTGCCAGCAATTTTAGAGATATCCGTCTTCCATCACAGCTGACTGTTACGCTGCAAAGATGGCCGACGAGTGAGGAGACTTCCTTAAAGGGACTTTAGCATCACCCTTGAGACAGAATCCACGTGCTTCTATGTGCTACACAAACACTTGAGGAAATTTGCACTGTGAGAACAGAAGAGAAGCCAATACTACAGAATATTGTTTATAGAGGCTGAAACATCGGAAAACTTGGTCTGTTTTGCTGCTTAGCCTTTCAGTCAATAAAAAGCCTCAAAGCCTTAGTGCCAAAATTCAGCACACATCATGGGTCTTCAGGATGGTTGGTGTGGGCTAATCCGGATAATTCTGTGGGTTTCGCAACCACAGGTGTTTCATTAACTGAATTTTGATGGCATAAAGTTACTAATGGAATATTGATTGTTGAATAAGTTTTGGAGCTCTTCACGAAAGGCATTGACCTTCTTAATCTGTGATCGGTCAAAATGTCTTGCTTTTCTGTCCCCTTACTGAAAAAAAATGTATTCACAATCATTCTTCAGAATCGTATTGATCCTTCTCTCATAAAGAGCAGCCGGTTTTGAATGTATTGACAGAAGCGGTCCAGTTGATTTGTTCTGTTTATTGCTAGCGTGGGCTAAAACAGAAACCAAAAGGATGCTTAAGGGCAATTTTTTAATTTACAGCCTTTTTATGTTTTCTCATTGTGATGGAGGGTTGAAGGGCTGATAATGTACCGTTTTACAGCTAACAACAGTTTTTGTTATTAGACGCTTTTTGTTGTTTGTAGCGTTGGCCGTTTCCATTAAAAACGGTAGAATTGTTTAATTCCAGATTAAGCGAGTGTCGCAACTTCCTGTGAATTTATTCTTTGATGTGAGACAGTGTAGTTTGTTTAGTTATTTAGCAGAAAGAAAGAGAAAAACATGGTTAAACATGGAACACATTTATTTATATATCCGCTGGAGTGTAATTAATTCAAAAACTCTTAATGATAAATAACCAAGCAGCAGCCTTTCTGTTTTGACAGTTCTGTAAAGACGAGCAGTTCTAATGAGTGTGAGATATTGTCATTTAGGTAAGATCATTATTTTGCTCATGCGTTTAAGTTGGTTTGATGTACAATTTATTGACTTTGACAAACACGATACAAAGTTAAATTGTGCCTTTCAGTGCCATCAGCATTTAAAAGTGCATATTCAGTAAACTGGATCGCTGTTATGAAGTGATGCTACACAGTGCCAGCTTAGTATGCTAGATTGTTCCAGTCTGCTGCAACTTAGAACTCAGCGCTGGTCCGCCGGATTGGGAATTGCGGCGTGAAAATTGCATTCAGCACTAATTTTGTGGGTGCGTTTGCACTGTTACCTGATTTGCATAATTCCTTTAGTGAATCGGGAGCCAAAGGGACGCAAAAGTTGCTAGAATTGATTCTTAGAGAATTTACCCCCTAAGTGTTTTGATTGTCAGTCTTTTAGGCAAGAGCAGATGCTTAGTTTAGTTCAGATGTAAAGCATGGCCACATGACAATTTTGTCATCTCAGCTAACAGGGAATGTTCTCAGAACGATGACTAATGTTCTCTTAAAGTTATAAAAAACATTTTTGCAGTAACATAAGTAGAACATGTTTTTCAATGTTGTACATCATAGAAATCAAAAAAGTTATTCTTAAGTTGTTAGTGGAACGTTTTAAAAATGTTACACAATTAACATTTTTAAATAATGTTCTTATAGCCAAGCAACAGTGTTAATACAATCCAAAAAAGTCTGGTTGTTTTGAACGTTTTTAGAACTTTTAACGTTTTGTTACTAAAAGAAACGTTAGGGATACGTTTTTACAACCTGAAATTGTTAGCACGGATGGCGCCACAATGCACTTGAGAGTTTTTCCGCTGATTTACTGTTCAGTCTCTCTCTCTTGCACCTCATGTAGCCTCTCTGTCTGCTTAATTCTCATTCCTGGACCGATTATCATTCTTTCTTTCTTTCTTTCTTTTTCTCCTACGCTAAATCATCACCATTGATTTTCCTTCCCTCTATTGTTGCATGGCCCCTGTGTGCAGGGAGTGATATAGCCCTCTAATGAAGGTGTGTGCTTCTTTTCTAGATGCATCATTAGGTCTCGCAGAACGCCAGGGTCCTGAGCGGCCCACTCATTTCTAGCACATTAACCAAACCCATGTTACAGATTCTCACGTGAAAGCAATGTTCTGTCTCCATCTTTGTGTCGTCTCTGAAGCTCCGCCCCTCAACACACAGAAAATTCCTGCTGGAGTCTGCAAATGAATGGTGATTTATGCTGGCACCACGATAAAGCATCGTAAAGACACCCAAGCTATTTGTTCATCAAAAGTGCCATTGATCACAAATAACAGGCACCGAGCCCAGTCACAGTTTTCTGTGAAGTTATTCAGGGAAACTGTGTGTGCATCTGTCCCAAAGAGATATAGAAACAATAAAATAATGGTGCATGTGACACAGAGAATGTGTGCTTTAAGTGACAGAGATTGTTCACACAGCAGCAGCATGCGGTTGTCAGTGCTGTTTTAGAAAGCTGAATACAGTTGTGTTCACACTCAGTTTGATTATAAATAACATCTGCATTAAACTGAAGTCACTACTGTTTATTTTAAGCACCCAGAGCTGAATTGAGCAGTGACTGAGTGAGTTTCATATAATTGGACCTGCAGTAGAAAGAATGGACGCTTTCACATCATACAATGTGATAAACACTTTTAATCTGGTGTAGATATGAGCTGTGTCATCTGATCTGAGTTGCTTGTTCAGTTTTATGTTGTGGGTGTGACCCAAACACTGGGCTCCGTAAATTAAGATCTGAGGGATGAAGTCAAGCCTCTATTGGAAATAATTTATTAAATAACATTGTGATATTTTGGTAAAATTTTATATATATAATCTATATATATATATATAAAACTATATATAACCTATATTACCTATAATAACCTTGAGTTACCTATATATATAACTCAAGAGTCACTTTTGTCTGAAACTCCAGGTTTAGAAGTGTTTTGAATTGTGCTATCTTGGCCAATCTGGTTATTGGCTAGTTGACAACCACCATATTGAAAACACAGCTGGACCAGCTGGTTTGTCGCTAGCCAAGTTGCTAGGTGTTCTGCTAGCTAATGACCAGCTCGGACCACCTAGAAACCGACTACCATGTTATGTTTAAAAGTGAATCAGAATTTTCCAGCAGGGACATCTGTTAGTAAAAACTTGTCAGTTCCAAACAATGACTGTGTGAATGTAGCCATAAAAAAACTCATGGACTTCACCGGTAGTGAATACTGAAAGACCTGTTCAAGGATAGTGCACTGACCCACGGCGTAATACAGGCAGAAATGACTTAATGAAATGTGTAAGGGTGGCGGCTAAATCCAATCTGCTTTTTCTCTCCCCTTCACTGTCAACCATTTGACTGGGCGACCGTGGTCCTGACAGGCCAATTAGATTCATATTTGCATATCTCTTTCGCTCCGTTTGCCTTGTTCGCAGAAGCGTAAAATAGGCTAATAAGGCGGCAGAACCTGTGTTCAGCAAGATTCGTTCAGAATGCTTTTACTGTGTGACATTCCGGCTCCGCCCCTCTAACTGACTGAGCGTGAGCATGAACGAATTTGTTGATTGAATCTGAATTCTGTGAAAAAACTGCGAAAGCATCTCTTGTTTCTGTTCGTTGTTTTTTGTTGCTTTTCCACCCAAGGTCTCAGTTACGTTTACACAAGACGTCTTTCTCAAAAGCAAGATGCTTTGCCTTTGTGGAGAGATTCAATGGATAGTTTGTCTGAAAATGATTTTTTTCAATACTATCATTGATCAAGTTACCACAGGAGTTGCCTTATAAAAGAGCTATAACTTATTTTCCTATTTCAGTTCACCAAATCAGCCGATTAGCAATGACGAATTATACACTTTAAAACGTAATTAATTAAAATGTTATTTTATCTACTCCACTTTCCCACTATAATACCAGCTGAATATGAAAAGGATTATTTAGCTACATTTTCTGCATGGTGCATAGTAACTATCAAGCTCATAATGAAAGTCCATATGACTTTTGAATGGTTTTCCCAAGACTTTAAAAGCTATAAAATAGCTTTGCGTGAAATTTCACCTAGGTGAAAAAGGTGAAGTTTCATACTAGGTGAGCTGTTCCTTTGCAGTCCGTAACTTTATTGGGTTAAAAATTAACAAAAGCAATTTGAGCTGTCAGTTGGATTTAGAGGGAAATGTCAGTTTGGCTTCATTTAACATAAAGTAATCCACAATTTTATGTTTTAAACAGAGATGGTGGTAGAGAGGCAAAAAATAGAGATTGCTTTTGTAGAGAGGTTTGGGTAACCCTGACAAGAAGCTGGAAGGGGCTGTGGGAGTGAATTCAGAGCCTCTTTTTCCCCTCAGTTTCTCTGGAATGGCAACCTCGTTTCTCCTCAGATCAGATGGCACACAGAACAAATAATAATGGTAAATTGTCAAGGACTAGGTCAGAGGAACGCTCTTCACGACCGAAGTGTATGAATTATGTGGGGAGAAGATACCAGTATGCTTTTTCATTCCCCAGACTTTTCAAATATTCATGACCTTCTTGTAACACTACAGAGTGTGCGAAAGCAGTTCGTGAGCTCATACATAATGAAAGGGTAATGGACGTTCATCATACCTTTTTTGAGACATAGTACTGCAACGGCTTTAAGTGAAATCGAAATACCTTGGGCACCAGGCGCTGTGATTTTTGTCTTTATCTTCTCATTGCTTGTGTAACAGCTCAACGATGAGCACTAACCCAGCTAACAATTTTAGGCTGTAAGAACGTTTCCACTAAGTAACAAAAACATTATGTTATTTTGAAAGTTCTAGAAATGTTCATAACGTCCATTTTTTTAGACGTTTGTAACACGTTCCACTAACTACTTAAGAATAATGTTTTTACATGTAACATCTGATCTGTTTTTGATATATGATATATAACATTAAGAAAGTTTTGCTAAAGTTATTTAGAGAACATCGAGTTGTATGGAAACTTACCCAACACCAGAAGCATGGTAAAGAGAATGGTGATAAATGACACATTAACCAAAAGCTGTTGTATTTAGTATCTTGTTTGAGGAGCCCTGTGGTAATTAAAACTGGGAAATATGTTTTAATACTCAATTGCTAAAAAGAACAACTATAATTCCACCCACGAATTCTGTTCTCACTACCTGCACCAGTGCTCCCCATTGTGTGCTTCAGGCATCAGTTTATCCAAAGCTAAATATCTATAACAGTAAATGGTGCGCTAATTAAAATTCCAGTGATAATTATGCTAAAGGTCATTTACATTAAAGCTGACAGAACTGTGAAATTAACATGCACAAGGAAGGATTAAAAAAGAGAGGCCCGCGGGCCCCCACACATAGAGATTGTGCTAATGAAAATTTTCTGTCGCTCATCAAATAAAAAAAATCATGGATAATTCAAAATAATGACATTTTGACAGCGTAAAGGTGCGATCCATAACTTTTGCCTATTTACTGCCATCTCTGTTTGAAACAAAAAATGGAAGGGTACTTTACATACTTTTCATTATGTATTTTGAAATTAAATGCAGCAAAACAGACATTTCTCAGGAGATCGGACCTGACAGCTTATTTTATAAATCATTATTATAAACATTATTATAAACCGTTGTGAATTAGGGTAAGGAGACAGTTCTGAACACTAATCTGTGTCATGTACTTTGTCATTTTTACCCAAAAAGAGTTACAGATGGCATCATTTTAAATGCCTCACACATTGTTTTTTATTAGGTTTCACTGACTTTAACTGACACAATGGATTCTGATTTTCTTGCACAGTTATTGTTGTTTTTGATATTTTAAAGCTGATTGATGCTCTATTCATCTAAAAAGACACATCGATCTTGAACTGTTCACATGTCTTCACGTGATGCAAATTCGCAGGTCAGAGGTTAACAAACTTAAACTTTGCAACCCTCCGAAATGCGAAATTTGTTTTACACACGCTTGCGTTTCCGGTCTGCCGGAAACAGAGATGTGAGAATTGGGCAGAGAAGCAAAGATTTCTGTGTGTATTCCAGCAGAATATTACATGGATGTTTTTAAATGTTTTTGTCTGTTTCGCATTGGAAAAGCAGAATAAAACCAGTCTATTTGAAAATACTTAAAAGCTGTTGCCACAGAAGTTATTGTGATGTCAGTATCACTTTAAAAATACCACTGACGAATAAAATGGAGCATGACAGAAAATTTACAACTCAGTCTGTCAAAGTGACAGCTGATTATTTGTAGTGCAACCTCTGTGCACACACTCTTTCTGCCGACCTTTCACGTAAAGGTTCTAATGCTTACAAACTGATTTAAAAGCCTGTGGAAATGTACTGCATTGTGACAGTAACAACCCATACAGTGAGTGAATTTCAATAGAATAATTTTGCTGCTTTAAAACTCAATTCCGCTATGAAGTGATGAAACTGTCTGAAATGAAACAACCTGGTTACAACTTAAGGCCCCTTAGAATTACAAAACCAACTGGCCAAGACCAATTATGTTTTTTAGCCGGTGGTTTTTATTTTTGTGGTGTTGTGCTGAGTAGCCCCATCCACAGCGGAAATGAGTTGAACGAAAATCCTGTTCGTCAAGTATGTTTACCATTGATGAGAGATGGAAATAAAAAAATGGATATTATATGACAAATCCCTCGAGTGCCACAAGATAAAAATAAAAAAGGCATCTGGTGAAGCATTACAGAAGTCCTGAAAACACGAGGTATGTGTTCTTATTTTTACGTTCTTCAGCTGCATGCTTCATTGTATGTGGGAGAGAGTGCGAGAGAGAGAGATGGGAGAGAGAGATCGGTTGTTCTGATTGGCTGTGATATTGCTGTGTCATGCAGCATTTTCACTAGGTACAGAAAAATTGCTTGCTGCTGGTATTTTGTTGGTTCTGGTTAGGACGCGGTGTTAGATTATATTATAATATATCATATAATGTTTATTACTTGATATATAATGTTTACATATCAATAAATATTGATAGATATCATTATATATCATATATCATTATATATTTAAAGTTGTTGGTGAAACATTTTAAAAATGTTACAGAATTAAAAATGTTTGAATAATGTTCCTATAATCAAGCAATAATGTCAATACAACATCTAAAACACTGGACCTCCACTACAACATCTACAACATTAATATAACATCTTTAAAATTGGACCTTTTGAACATCTCTAGAACATTCAAATGTAACATTTTTTAATGTTACTTAATAGAAACGCTGGGGAAATGTTCTTACAACCTAAAATTGTTAGCTGGTAGTCAGCATTCATTCATCTGGGAACATTTAGAGGAGGACAGGGAATATTGAAACGAGATTCCTCTACATGGTTTAATCCAGAGGCTAATTAATGCCTCCATAACTCCTTCCCCTACCTATTTAACGTACGCACATGTGGACAGACAAGGTTTTGGGTCAATTACAGTAGTGTAATTACTGTAATTGGCTCATTTTCGCCCCATTACCCTTCTTTATACCGCCCCTTAACATTTTGTAATTTGATGTGCAAATGATCGTGGGATCACATTGATGAATGATGGAGCAAGTCAGAGCAAGTGCACGGCCATTAATACTGCAGAGAAGACATGCTGTCTCAAGCAAGGTGAAAAACTCACCTGCCGCCAATGGCCTGAGGCTCCAGCGGCCTTGTTTTCATACAGTGCTGCAAATTTCACGCTAATGGCAAAGACAAAGTGTTCCATTGTGGCGCCAGGGCGTTCAGTGGACGCTTTCTAGAGTCTGCGTGCTATATTACCTCCTAACCACAGATGTCTCTGCAAGGCTGTTTGTGTACACCTTATAATAAGAAATCTATTAAGGGAGCTTTTAATGGTGTTGATGTTTCTGTTTTTCAAAGCACTGTGGTAAGGTGAAATATCTGTCAAGAGTTTAATAGTACACTAGAAGTTTACAGTTATGCAGTTGTATGCATTTGGCAGATGCTTTTATCCACAGCTTACAGTGCATCTGTAACAGAGGTTAGGTCACAGCCTTCAGCCTCCTTGTTAGAGCGAGTGACTTCCATGCCGGGCCGATCGCCGGTTACACATTCAAGCTATATGTTTTATCATTGTGTGTGTTCTCTGGGAAATTAGTCTAGTAGCTTGCATTGCAAAGCCTTATTAATGTATTTATATACTTGATGGTGGTTACATTATAAAGCTGTTTAAATAATAATGATGTTTTATTGTGGGTTGGACAACACTTGAACGAGAGCTTTCAAATTTCGCTTTGATTGACGTTAGGTTGAACTTAATTTTGTATTTATGTTTTAGTCATTTATTTATCATTTGTTTCTTATCAAATTTGAGTTTCAGATATAGCCTGCAGTAACCAAATAGTAGATATCGCACCACCTGTATAAAGAAACCTGTATTAGTAAATTTCGCCCTCCACCAAGAACACTGTGATATATAAGCTGAACCAGTTTATAATCTTTTAGATAATTCTTATCAAAACCAGTTTAGAGGCATATAGAGGCGCATTTGCCGTTTTCATAGAACTGATTTAATCAAGGGATATTAAACACTAACAACTTCAGTATTACCTTGTTTTCAAAACATGTCCATCAACAAACCCGACTGTCAGAACGATCATCCCAGAAAAGCTTGTGTTTTGGTGTTGAATGTCCTTGACTCGAGTTCCTCAGATGTCTTCCTGTTTTTTTGGTGGAAGTGAAAGGCAAAGCGAGTGGATTTGGCAAAGTGGTGCATTTGAAAGGCATTGTTAACGACTGACAGAGCAATGGATGAGGGTGTGGGGAGCCATCAATCAGAGCTCCACCAAATGAAGTGAGAATCAAAGCAAACGTATACTTACAGGCACTTTTTGCTTTTGAAACTCTGAATGGGTTGATTCCCTCCCAACAATACATTGTGACAAGAAAGGGCTTTTTCTTTCCCACTGGGGCGAGCAGCTTGTCGCAGAAGAACACTTTGTCTTTCTTCTCTGATGACGTTGACATTTTGGAAAGTGCTTTTGTCAACGGTGGTCGTTTGACGACTCTTATTGTTCTGCTCCCCCAGACGCTCTGTAAAATGCAGAGCACCTTCCTTATGTCGCTCTGTGGGATGGTGTTGTTTCGCCCCTGCTGTACCGCCACGCCCCCTGCACCGTTATGAGACACGTGACCTTTCGCTTCTCTCTTAGTAACAAGCTTTATGATTAAGAAAGGTCAAGTCATGCAGGGATCAGCCACGGCATGCCTCAGCTTTACTCTGCACCTGTAATTTCATCACCTCTGACTGCAACAGTGCCAGAACATCTTTATCGTGGAGACCTTTGTAAAGTGCTGTACATCTTGCGTGTACCTCTGATGTCCTTCAGAACAGCTTGAGATGAAGCAAATTGCTCTCCCCAAATTTTTAAAAGGGCAGATGAAAGAGAAAATACCAGCAGACCACCATTACCGTGCCATGCTCGAATCTTTATTGGGGCAAAAGGCGTTTCACTTCAAAGAAGCGTTTAAAATTCCCTCAATTGAATGTGCTCCACGCGTCTGTCATAAAAGCAGAAGGGAGATTCTAAAAAGACTTCACGTTTTCCGGAGAACATTTTCCAGCCATATTTAAAGGGATAGTTCACCCAAAAATGAAAATTGTCAACATTTAGTCGCACTAGGAAAAGTTTTTTTTATTAAAGTTTTCACTCCTGGCAGCTGTGATAATCTATATGTTTAACTCGTTTGCATAAATTATGGTATATCTATGTATATTAGTTTATATTTTGCATAAAGACGAATAGATGTTTAATGATAAGCATTTATGTGTTTATATCTTAAAACCAATATATTTGTACACATTTGAGGATAAGGTTTAGTGTTACGTGTTTGTGTTAGCATGCTCAGAAATGGTTGATTGGTGTCATTTAGCTAATATACATGTAAGTTGGTAGTCTGTATGCTGGTAGAGTTGGTGTTTTTTAGTCAAAATTCATACAATCAATTTTGTCCTTTTATTCTTTCGTTCTCTTCAAGCTATCAATCAGATACCTGTTGTCTACGTAAGCAGCTAACAAGCAAGATAACTAATCTACTGGTATCACAAACCTTTCTAATGCTTTTCCTAATCTTCTTAGCTCCAGAAAGTCATTTTTCTCCTCGCCTTAATAATCTTGTTTGACAGTCATGGTCACCATTTACTTTCATTGTATGCAGGAAAAAAAATGAAAGCATTAGTGAAAATCACTTCTGTTTTCTATAAAAAGACAGTCACACAAGTATCTGAAGAGAGTGAAACAATGACAGAAATGTACTGTTTCTTTAAAATACTTTTTCCGGCTTCTGCTTCACTGGCCTCAGTGATGTTTGAAAGCTATGAAATGTACTGGAACATTCAGCGTGCTGAGAGGCGCCATCAATTTATCTTGCTGGGTTGTGAAGTGTCCAGGCAAGTCGACTTTGGTTACAGGGAGGCTCACAGAATTGCTCTCTGGCCTCTCATCTCTATGCAGAGAAATGAGGCGAGGCAAACAGCGACAGAGTCATAACTCAGGATACTAGCTGTAATTATTCTCTTTGAGAATCGTAATTCAGGCTAACTACTGTTTCACCAGACGTACCGTTGCATTAAAACAACCGTTGCCCTGGAGAGATACTCAGCGGTGAGGCAGTTGGCATCCGAGGCCCTTTGCTTACAGGAACATCTGAGCTGTACCTCTCAGACTCTTTATCTCCATCTTTTATTTTGTCTTGGAGCCAGTTTTCACTTTACAGCTGGCACATTCTTTTGTGATTCATGGGCTAAACACAGAAGTTTTTATTGGTAATAAAAACACTCATCTAACAAGTTTAGGTTGTAAGAATGTTTCCCATTTTTTAGTTTTTATTTAGTTTTTGTTTTTTAGTTTGTAACAAAAATGTTAATGTTATTTTGAAAGTTCTAGGAACATTCAGAACATTCAGTTTTTTTAGACATTGTATTAATGTTTTTGTTTTTCCATAAGAGCGTTATTCAAACATTTTTCAAATACTGTAACGTTTTTAAAACGTTCCACTAACAACTTAAGAATAATGAAAATAATGGTTTTGATATATTTAACATAAACATGTTTTACCAACATTATTGCCGTAATGTTTTTGATAACTTAAAGAACTTTTAGAGAACATTAGGCAACATTCTGAGAACATTCCCTGTTAGCTGGGCAGACCGTTGCTCATTTGTAGTCATCTCACCTGAAGGAGGGGGTTTCATGCTGTTCGTCCAAAATGCTGCTCAGCAGTGTTCTACTGTATGGAAAACTGATTTCAGCCAGTAGTCCTGCAACAAAAG
This sequence comes from Chromobotia macracanthus, assembly GCA_036877525.1. Lineage (NCBI taxonomy): Eukaryota > Metazoa > Chordata > Actinopteri > Cypriniformes > Botiidae > Chromobotia > Chromobotia macracanthus. The sequence goes on from JAZGTH010000038.1 coordinate 1,143,103, forward strand.
CCGACAGCTGTTATTGGTGTGAGTGAAAAAAATCCCATGTGGTGCTCTAGTGCAAAGATTAAAGTCCTGCATTGATTGGTCTCTGCAATCTTACCTTGTTTTAGTAAATTACAGCTGATGCATGAAAAATATATGCATACAATGCCAGATCAAAGGCTTTTAAAAATGTTCTCTGGGTGCCACTGCCACAAAGCATTGCTTTGATTTTTATTTTATATAAAAATAAGCACTTTTATCACTTCTCAGCTTTGTTGAATGTCTGTAATGTACAGTAATGTACATTAATGTAATGTAATCTACATACATAGTAATTCCTAATGTAATCTACATACATAGGAATGTAATGTAATCTACATACGTAGTAATGTAATGTAATCTACATACGTAGTAATTCCTAATGTACCTTTATAATATAAAATAATTAGATCATTTTACTGTTAACAAATGAAAGGTGTACACTTTTCAAGCCTTTGTTTTGCCAGGTTGGTTTTGTTTGCTATAGATATTTTACCGTTTTCATTCTGTTTGCCTGTTTCTGAAGTTTATCAGTAGAATGTCAGGCAGCTTATAAAGACGATAACACTTACACGGAGAATCTCAACGCTGGATTTACCACATCCACACAAACAGAAGTGCGTTTCTAAGACTTAATCCAAGACTGTCTGAACACCCTCAGAAAAGAAGAGAGCATTGTACCATGTTAAAGTTTTCATGCCTGGTGGCTGTGATAACCTGCCATGTTCTCATTAATTATCGGTCTGTATTTAACATACAATCATGTATATAATTGATGATCAAAGGTTTGTAGCCATATGTAAAAATCGATTTATTTTTAATATGGAAGACACTCTATATTATTATAAATATAAGATGCAGTGCTGTAGCAACAGTAGTGTGTAGGAGTGAAATGCCTGGAATTGTTGCTTGGCGTCAAATTGGTAATATATTGTACGTTAGCTTTCCTGGAAATTGAAAATTGTAGCCTGCAGACAATGAACTGAATATCCGCTTTTCCTTTGTTCTCTTTAAATAGACAGTTTGCCACAAAATGAAAATTCTTTCCATCCCAAAGGAAGATATTTGGAGAAATGTCTCAGTGTTTTTTTTGTCCATACAATGGAGGTCAATGGGTGCCACTGTTGTTTGGTTACCAACATATCTTCAAAATATCTTCTTTTGTGTTCCTCACAAGCAATAAAAGTCACACAGGTTTGGAATGACATGAGGGTGTGTAAATAATAGATCAGTTTTCTTTTTTGGGTGAACTATCCCTTTAAGCGAACAATCAACGACTTTTTAACGTTTCTGATACTGCTAAGTCAATATAGAGGGTGGAAAGCTTAGGTTTGGTGTAAGCTTAGGTTATAACGTAGCTATTTGGTACATTCCTGATGTATCACTGATTATTTGTACACCTCGCTTAACATTTTGTGTGTGTTTAATTTGTATGTAACAAAACGCAATGCATTGCAAGTGTTCCTGTAGATCAGCTGGTAGAGCATTGTATAGCAGCGCAAAGGTCATGGGTTCGATTCCCAGGGAACACACATACTGATCGGATATCTTAATTTTGTAGCTTAAAATGCACTGTTGCTTTGGATATAACTGTCTGCCAAATTCGTAAACGTAAACATACAAGAATGCTAACAGGCTTCTGTGGTACAATTGCTGACCTATAGCTCATACAGAAGTAGGTACCGCTGGCTTAGAAAAGCAGTTATGTACCAAACCGTTTTCGAAACTGGATAGCAACCTCTCTCACTTCCCTCAATTCCCAACCCCACCCACTTCTCCCCGTGTTTCACCCAGCACCGCATCGTCCTCAGGGAAACAGGAAGTTCTATTTTGGTTCTTGATGTTTTGCTTTCACGTCCCCCCATGGCTCAGTCTCCTGACTCTCGGCATTTTGAAAAGCACTAGCACTCTATGAGTCCCTCTGCATTATTGATACACAGACGGAGGTTTGCTGTAAAGAGCCATCTTCACCAGTACTGGCACGGGGAGTTGGAGTGTGCGTTTATGAGCATGTGTATGTGGGTGAGAGAGAAAGAGGAACAATTTTCTGACTGACATAATGTGCTGCTGGCATCATACACAGCTAGAGCCTGCAGAATAAATGCACATTAAATCTAAACCAGAATGCCCATTAACATAATAGCCTGTTCAGATTCTTTTTCATAAGCTTATAGCTTTGCACACGGATCAGGAAATGAGAAAGTGTTCATTTTTATAACCGGATAATTATGTATAATCCCACGCTTAATTAAAAAGTCTAACAGAAGACCGTATGGATGCGTGGTAAACGAATGAAGGCCTGCAGGTTTATCGTATGGACGGTGTGTCTGTAAAATGCATCTAACAAAAGGTCTCACAAGGTCCACAAATATCAAGTAGTGCAAATGGAAGCTGGTGGAGCGAGAGGCTAAAAGTGGGGCAATGTAAAAAACACAGGCTTGCAAACTTGGCTTGTTTTAGAAAGAGCCAGAGGCTGAGAACAGCCACTGCCTGGCTCAGAGTTCAGCCAGGTTTAGTCTTTTAATCTTGTCTTTTGGAACCCCCCCACACACAACAGAGTGTGTGTGTGCCTGCGTAGTCATATTTTCAGGATAAATTTGTACTCAAAAGTGAACAAAATCTGACATAAACGTCTTTTAGGGACGTCCTCATTTGTAAAGATGCTATAATATAAAGTAAATAAAGTTGTTTTTTATGGTAAACCTGCTAAATGTTTCTGTTAGGGTTAGGGTGTGGGTTGTTATAGTATTTATAGTATAATATTTAACTAGCTGTGTATAAAAACAGCAGACGTCTATGGAATGGATATCCTTTTAGATAGCTGAAATGTTTGTGTGTTTGTGTCTGTGTGTGCGTTTGTCTGTGGCAGTGGAGTAAATCTCACAAAACAAATATGATCATATAGGTCATGTTTCCTTCTAAAATAATAAGTAAAAAAGTTCATCTTGCATAATGAAGCCTTTAGGACAATTAAAATATTTTTAATTGTGACATTATTCTTATGAACAAAATCAAGTGCATCTTCACATTCTCATTACCATATTTTGTCTGTTTTTGGAATTCTCATTACTGGATTTTTTGTTATTACAAAAAACCCAAGTGTACAATATAAATTAATGTCAGTACATCTAATATTACAATAATAAGTGTTCAGCAATGATACAACAATGATACATTTTCATCATCATTTTCCATTATTGTAATGAGAATGGCACAGTGCAATAATACTTAACGCTCTTAAAAATAGCGTTCATTATAAAATATAATTTCATATTTCTTTCTTTTGATTATAAAGTAAAATATGTTCCAGACAGACTTTACGAGATGCGTCCAGAAAGTAAATCCTAGCTTACTCGCAGTACAGTAAGTGTCCATCCCAACCTTTTAATGCCTCCCACTCTCTAAAGAGCACGAGAAGGTGGAAGAAAAAGGCAACGGTGCTACGTCACTCCCACAGGACTTGACATTAAATAGTATTTGCTGGCAAAAACTAGATAAGAGAGACAAAAAAGAAAATCACAGCGGCAGAAAAAACCCAGACCTGCTTTCGTCTTTTCATTTATTATCGCTGTCATTAGTATGCTGCCATTTGGACCTCCTGATAATTCCCAATGGCTCCTGCTCAACACTGTTTTGAAAAGATTCCCTTGTTTGCACGTGTCACCGGCCTCCAGTGACCTTTAGTTGACCTTTATCAGCCCCATGTGTGCAGTGATGAGAGGGCTACACAATGAAAGTGTTATCTGTGGTCCAACAGGGATCGGATGGGCTACGCAGTGATATGCTTTACTAACTTATACCACCTGCCAGATTACACCAGAGGGAGGCTGTTGCTACTTGCTATCTCAATGTGATACGGAATGAAACGGCTCCGAGAACTTGTGTAACATGTTTACTGCATGTACTGCATTAATATGCAGCGACAGTGTAATTATCCCCCTTTTGTATTGCGACAAACACGTGGTCTTTAGAACATAACAAATTACTTATGCAATTAAACAAAGTGCAGATAAGGGCTTGACATTCGAGGTTTTGTTTCTTGAAAGTTATTGTTGAAACCATTAATAATAGCGTTTTATTGAGAGTGTGATGGTGTTACTTTTATTTTAGTTTTTTTTTTTTTTGGGCCAGTTAATAATTAGGCTGTCTTTCAAAGGCCTGTGAAATTAGAAGTTAGTTTGTAGCTTTTATTCAATGGCTTTTGTTCAAAGAGTAAAATAGACTCTGAAGCATGGGGTTAAAAGCAAATGTACATATACAGATTCACATATGTCTCTCCTCCAAAAAATTCAGACCAAAAATATTGATGACTCATACTGCACTCACTCATATCGTCCAATGATATGCATTCTAGAATGAGAATGCCCCTCCCCCTAATACCACACTTAGAAAGTAGCAAATCTTTTCATAGCTGTGACCTAAATTAAATTTTACTGACCAAGCCTTTCCACCCTAACATATCCCACCTTGATTTGTCAGCAGAAAATATGAATCTGGGCCAATCTGGGCCATTGCATTACACTGTATAAGTGTCCCCAAAATCTCAAATTTGTCTGTTTATGAAGAGGCACCATAATTGTAGAGCACTGCACTTAAGCAAATGTTATCTCCTCTCTCCTCTCCATTACTAGGCTGATTTAAGTGTAAACACCTGTTGATGGTGGCTTATTTCTCAAGGGCTCTGTACCAACCTGACTTTATAAAGAAGGCATCACCCTGGTAATGATTCTGTAACTGTCAGATTTTGGTGGGGACAAATTTGCTAAGTGAAAAGAGAAACAGTGGTCATGCTGTTGGCAGTTTTTTCTTAGGTGAGGCTCTTCTCTTCCTGTGGGACGCTGGGCTGCCATCTGTTTCCAGCTTGGAACTTCATCCTCTATTAAACCCTTAATAACACCAATTTAAAGGGACAGTTCACCCAAAGCTGATAATTGTGTCATCAGAATTACTTACCCTCATGCCTTTATAAACCAGTAAAGCTTACTTTCTTCCAGAGACACAATAGAGGAAGTATAGCAGAATGTTGACACAGCGTTTTCCCATACAATGAAAGCAAACAGTGACCAGCCCAGCGGAAGCTTCTGAAAGAGCTATAAATGTGTACAACTCTATAGAGAAGCAGTGTTTACACTTACTGAGAAATGAAAAAGCTTTCTAGTATTTGTACAGAGAGAAATGACTTTAAAGTTACTCTTTCTTTAATGTGCATTTTGTAGTTCCTGCTATTTTTTAGTCTGTTTTTTTCTGAGCATAGTTGACAGAACAGATTATAGCCGATTTTCAGATTTCAGACAAAAGGAAAATATTTGTGTTTTGTCTTTACATGGTGCCATTGTTCTCTTTGTAAATTAAGATAGGATAGAAAGTATTTTAACATAAAAAATGATACAGTATTTCGCAGATTTAAATGCCTGTTCATTTAGGCTTCATATCAGTCGACCTTTGCTTTTATGACTTCTGATAAGTGAAAACAACAACGCTGCAATGCAGCGATAGCAGTGAGTGTGTGTATATGTGCATGTATGTGCGTGTGTGTTGTGTCGTAGTAGGCCAACAACCCTAGGCCATAATTACACAGCAAAATCCATCATGAAAAATGGCTCCACGGCTATTGTTTCATTTTAATTGCTACAGCGCTTTGAATTGTTCTATTAAGCTGGACCTCGGCACGGTGGAAATAACGGTTTAATCAGAGGCCATTTCCACCTCATCAAGAGAAATAAACCATTGGCAATGGTCCAGCGATGTAGATACCCACTATCACTGCTGAAAGCAAACATCTCTTCTTTGTGTTGCATGTATAAGACCATGAGGGGATGGATGGAAAAGTAAATGGATGGATGGATGGATGGATGGATGGATAGGTGAAAGGAATGGATAGGTGGATGTATGTATGGATGGATGGGTAGATGAATGATGGATTGATGGACAGGTGGATGAATGAATAAATAAATAGGTGCAGAGTTGTGTCATCACTGTGTATACTGATATTTGACCTTCAGAAATTGTCACGTTTGGTTTAATCTGCTCTTGGTAAGTGTTCCTCTTATCACAGTGGTATGGGCTGTGCTCTTACTGTTTTAAATGACCGATGAGGTCATGGCCTTACCAGCCGTAACATTCAGGCCTGGAAACTGTCAGTCTTTATACCCATGCAATGTTTCAGTAGGATTATGTATTTGAAAACACTCCCAGAAGGAAACATAGGATCTTCAAAAGTTCAATACTTCAAAAGACCCACTTTGTATATATTATGTATCTATCTATTCTTTATTCATTTCGTTTACAAAACCCATTTTCTGTACTATTTTAATGCTATGAATTAGCATTTTTGCTTTGTTTCCCTTGATGAAAAAAAATAAGTTTGATACTAGACACAGTAGTAGAATTAGCAGTGGAATTGCGAAGATGTTTATTGCGAAGACGATTATGTTGCAGTACTAAATGCCACACATGCTAAGACAATCCAATTCAACTAATACAAAGTCCCCTTAAGGAAGTCTCCGCACTCTCCGGCTGTCTTTGCAACTCCTCCAGGCAGATATTTAAGCCATACAAGACCAAGTTTTATCTACTTGAAAGGGGGAAGACAGATATCTATGAAATCGCTGGCTAAGGTAAAAATAAAACAATATATTTCTGAGCAACTTTTAAAGCAAACTATTAAACCTGACATTAACTGTGCCATAAATTGTTTCTTAAGCTTAAATTGCGCTATAAAAAGCATCTTTTGCTTCAGCTACTGCGAATGCGCAGGTTCCTCACAACACTCAGAGCCCCTTCCCCAAAGAATTGTTAGTGTTTAGCAATTGATGATTGACTAATTCTGCTAGAAGGTGGAACTTAATTTGCTAAAGCCGACATACTGAGCATTGCACTTCACCCCATCCATATTAACAGAATTGTGGCATCTTGTGAATTCTGTAATCTTTGACTAATATTAGATTAAATTAGTTCTGACAGCAAGCACTGTACAAATACGATTGGAAGGAGGTGGAATACTATTGGAATGCTATTGGAGGTGGAAAATTATTATTATTAAGTAGCAAAGGTCAATGATAATGATGCTTGTGCATGTTTGAAGAGAAGGTGAAGTATGAAGTACTGAGTATTTAGACACCACCTGAATGAAACGAGAGGTCCAGCTGATCCGAAAATAATTAAGAGTTTGTCCCATTGTTGACAAGGAAAGAGGCAGATTTTAGGTTAGTGTGACTATCAGAAGTTGCTTGTATTACGCTGAGTTTGAGAATAGATTGAAGGTAGTGGGGAAGCAGAAATCATTCTCCAGCATGCTGGAGCACCGCGTGCGAAACTGTATCTCTCGACATGGAGTTAATCTTCAGAAATACTCTCACGGTGTTCTCCTGCAGTCAGCAGCTGCGAGAATCACTGCAGCGTGCAGAACCATGATAGAATTTCTGAAGGTTAAATGTCAAGACGCCCTCCAGAAGAAGTCTTCTAACAGAGAAACATGTTGGTCGATCTACACTTGCAGGACATGTGATGACCTTATTAGCCTTTGCATTATGTTTATAAAAAGCAGGGAGTAAACAACAGGCGGAATAGCAAACAGACCTCGTATCTTCTGTTGAGCGCAAACAGCGAAAACAGCAAAGTTTTCATCGCTCAACTTGGTGGCCATTTTTGAAAAACATCCGCATCCATGTTTTAACAGCGTAATAATGGAGCACGTACATCAAAATGGACTCAATTCCAAATGTTTTGCAGGGGTTTTAACGTCGTGCACCGGGCATGAAGGGGAAGTTGTGTTTTAGCTGAGATGAGGTCGACCGGTTAAAGACTCGTTTCATTGGGTGGCTGTGCTCGCTAAGTTCCTGGCACACAACGAAGGTTGTTTGATCTGTCGAGTGGAACAGATTGTCAGTGTGTTGTCACAGCATAAGATAATATCTAGGGAGACTTGAATGGACAATGTTACAGCTTTTTAAATGGACTCACCCTTTCCGAAACTAAAGCACAAAGGTAAATGTGAGTCACAAAGGCAAAACCTGTTTATGATTATTGTGCAAATGCTGTTTGTTAAGATTTTTGTGGCACAGTTTTAACTACGTATGTGTATCTCTAACCAGCTGAAAGTTTAGTCATAGCATTTTTTAGAGAGATGAATTAATACTGCAGGGAGACATTTATCATAAAACTGTGTTAAGACAAGCATTTAGCATAAACATCTGGGCTAGCATGATATCATAAACTCAGCATAAGTAAGTTTGCCAGACTTATGGCCGGCCTTAAATACGGTTAATAGCAGCTCACATCAACTTGCATCCCATTTCCAATAACTTTGGAAAATAAAGAGGGAAACTTCTGGCTGGTCATTACATTAGGTGAAAACAGTGTTGCACTCCAGGTAATTATTTCCATTGCGGGTCAAAAAAGACATTCATCCGTCCTCTGTTGTACAGTTTAGCTATATGACAACAGAATGTTCTTCTCTTTCTAGGAATTAAATAAAAAGAATGTAAAAAAGAAAAAAGAATTAAAAACAAATTGCATTGTTGGAACTAAAAGGACAATTTTGAAAAACAATAATGTTATTTTTAGGTCACATGACATTTAATTTACTTCCAAGACATCATTTTACAGGCTCATGCTGACCTGCTGCTCCACAAATTGGCCGTTGAAAGCATTTATGTTGTGCTGCATCTGTGATAAATTAAATAGATGTGAAAATATGAATATTGCCATTTGGCCACTTTCCAGAGGAAAATTTCATTGCGCAGAAGTTGCCCTTTCATAGCACAGGAGAAACGATGGAGTTCCCAAACGATTATATTTCATTATATATTATAAGCATTTTTGTCTACTAAAATTGCTTAATGTTTATAGATGGTGGCATCAATTACATTTTTTTAAAAAATGTTGATGCTTCAACTTTTTTGTTGTTTTTAAAGAATCTCTTTGTTTTTAGTTTTTGGGCCAATATATGTGTCAAAAAATATTTCTTTATATCATAATACGTATCATAGAAGGTTAAACATTTAACTGTAAAATTATTTTGTAGTGTTTCACGGTTATTGATTTATTGTGTTTTTTAGCAGTGGTTCCTCTGTTTAAGAAACCTTCAGATGTTACAAAAGTGAAACAAACAAGAATTCTGCTTACCTCTTAGCCATAACTCCATCTGACATGTTTGTATATTTTATATAGACCTATTTATGTATATTTTAAATGTTAGCTTGGGTGTAACATGCTAACATACGAGTTTCTCAGGACACGTTGTTTGGCCCCAGCATCTCTTTTATCAGTCTAAACTAACATTTATCAAACTGTAGTCCTGCAACAGAGCATATAATAGTATCACTGCGGACCAACCTGGGTTGATCGAATGCCCCAGCTAACAATTTTAGGTTGTAAGAATGTTTCCCTAACGTTTGCATTAGGTAACAAAAACATTAAAAATGTTATTTTAAAAGTTCTAGGAATGTTTAAAACATCCAGTTGTATTAAATGATTGGTTACAAGAACATTAAACATTTTTTTTAATTCTATAATGTTTTTTAAATGTTTCACTAACAACTTAAGAATAATGTTTTTGATTTATATATATAATGTTAAAAAAGCATTCTACTAACATTTCTGCAAGAATGGTTTTGATTTGAGAGAACTTTTGAGAACATTAACCAACATTCTGTGAATGTTCCCTGTTAGCTGGGGCTCAGACTAGTACAGAATTGCTGGACGGTCACAATGTATTAGCCCATACAAAATCATATTTAGCTACCATGGTATTGTGCTTGTTCTTGCCTGAAAATGCACGTCCCGGTGCGAGTGTTGACTGACGTTCCAGCATGACCAGAGTGTTTGAACCTGTGTCCATGGCAAGGAAGGGGCTGCCAAAGGGAATACCAGCGAATTGCATGCTGGGAAGTTCACTTCTAGACTTAAAGGATGGCGGAGCAAACAGTCTGGGTTTTAGGACCAGTGGGGTGGGGTTCAGCCCAACTGAGCAACGGCTTTAGTCATTGAGTAATTAATCGTTATGAACTAGGGGCGTTTGGAATGGGGAGTGGAGAAGCAAATAGGAGAAATGGCCCAGGGGAGGTGGTCTAACTCTATTTATAGTCTTTGGTCTCCTGCCTTTATACTGCTCCTCACACACCGTAAATCAATGAGATAAGCACTCTGGGTCCAGGCTGTACTTTCTCCACTGAGACAGTCTGCCTTTCACAGACTCTACACCTTTCTCACATTCTCTTGCTGTCTGAGAGACAGGGGAACAGTAAACATCAGCATACATTGATTTTATTCACACTATGTTTTACCGTTGACTGAACTGATGTCAACTGGACATTAGGCCACAATTACACACTTAAGGCCTTTATGCTCTGGAATTTAGTGTACAGGGTTCCCACGTTCATGGAAAATCTAAAAATGAATTTTAAAATTGTGATTTCCAAGCCTGGTCTTGTAATTAGTACTATAGTCTATAAAGTCATGGACATTTATTGGATTTGTAGAAAAGTCATGGAAATTTAGTGCTCAACAGCTGTGAGAACCCTGAGTGTGGATGGAGATGGACAGGTAAGTTATTGCTTTGCAAGAGGTAATGTGTTAGCAAAGCATTTAAACACGGGTTTCTCTAGAGAACTTTTCTCTGCAATAAGATCATGGTGATGTTCAAAACAATGTTGTAGACATCTGTTGTCCTTTGTTGTGGTGCTAATGAAGATTTCATACAATGGTTTTTTAACAGGTTTATCCCCATTTGTCCTTGGTCAGCTAGCACCAGGTCTGAGTGATTATGCGACCCCTTTTAAAGCGATAATGAAACTAAGGATAGTATTGGCAATTAGGTGTTTTATATCCTAAGTGCCTTGCAAAAATCTCAAGGAATCAGTTTCGTCTATTTAGTATCTCTGAGCTTTGTGCTAGTCTAAAGACTGAGCAGCTAAAGATTATTTTACACTTTCCTAAAAACACTACCAAAGACGAATTGCAGTGCCAGAACTTTACAAGATCAATTAAGATAATTACATTCCTTTGCTCCCAAAGCTTCAAGGAAAATTAATATGAATTGTTCTCAGTATTGAATTTCCAAACTCTGCATTACCCAGTGCCTGTGGTGGTCTCAGCCTTTTGGGGGCCCTAAGCATAACTGTGTGTGTGGGGGGGGGAACATTGCCAGTGTGTTTGTAACCCCCAAAACAGCCCCTTAAGCCTTTTTAGAAGAACAGTTTCACTGTAAAAAACAAACAATGACTTCAAAAGAAACGTTGTGTATCTATAATATTGTGTATTGTTTATTCATTAGAAATGAAATGATTTTTTGACTATTGTAATAAAGTGTAAAATTTTATACAGCATAGGGGTTTCCTGGCGGTTTGGGGACTCTATGCAGTTTGGGTAGTTTGTGTATAGAGAGGACTGGCACTGACCCGTGCTCTTCATTATAGAGGGAAGAGTAAAAAAATGACCATAGCAAAGAAACAGTTTATTATTAGCCAAAGGGTCAAACAGATGACTCTGCTATCTCTAAAAATGCAATGAGGTGTTCCTCTATCTTAATGAAACCCCTTCAGGAGTTCCTTTAATCCTCCAGTGTTGCATTATAGAGGCACCTTTAGATTTCTGAAGCGTGTCATAAACATTAGTCCAATACGTCACATCACAATGTGCCTGACAACAATATAGAAAAAGACAAAAGATTATAGGACAAAGAAAAAGAAAGTACGGGAGGAAAAAGGTAGAAAAGGAAGGCAAGAACCCAGCTAACAGGGAATGTTCAGCGCTTTTGCTAATGTTCTCTCAAAGTTATCCAAAAAGTTCTTGCAGTAACTTTAGTAACTTTTTAACGTTATAAATAGATCAAAAGCGTTGTTAGTGAAACATTTTGAAAACATTACGGATTTTACAGAAACGTTTAAAACCAAGCAATGATGTTAAGACAGCCTCAAAAATTCTGGACATTTTGAATGTTCATAGAACGTTTAAAATAACATATTGGATGTTTTTGTTACTTAATGGAAACATCAGGGAAACGTTCCTGCAACTTGTAATTGTTAGCTGGGCATTAAAATAAGGAAGGGGAAATAGGGAAAGAATGAAAGAAAGAAAGAGAGAGAGAGAGAGAAGGAGAGTGAGAAGGTAAGAGGCATTTTGCCAAGCTCTTTCATGGGCTCTTCTTCTCTTTTGAATGTCAAATCAAATTCTTCTCCCACATGTTCAGCCATATGTGCTCTTTGACTTGACATTCTCTGCACAGTGACCTTTGCTGGAGCAGCTCACAGTAACACTATATGAATAGGACGGAGCAGATGATTCAGCACGGCTGCTTTATTATCTCTTCTTTCCTCGTTTTTAGGGAAACTGCCCAGCCTGTCCAATAATACGTACTGTAACACTACAACAGCGTTACACTGTAGGATAATGTACTTTAGCCTTTATCTCAGTGTCTTCTGTGCCTCTAAATCAATGTTAAACTACACAGATACGCCAGTGCTAAAAATGACTAATGATGTGATGCGCGCTTCTCCGTCCTCAGGCTCTCTTCACACTTATGATGGGACCATTACCCATGCAGACGCAGATATATGCACACTTAGGGACTGGAGAGAGATGAAAGAGGTTGTGGGAGGTTGAGAGGAGTGAAGAGGAGCCCTCGACAGCACCTCAACCTTTTACTGCATGACAAGCATTATTGTGTGTGTGTGTTTAAAAGAAAGAGGAAGAGAGAGCAGAAAATGAGGGAGGGGCAGAGAGAGTCATTAGTGGAGAATGTAATCCAGAGAGTAATTAAAGAAAGGGAACATGGGGCCGACCGAGTGTATCTCTGAAGGGTCGGACGAATCAAGGCTTTGCCTGCTGACGGTCTGCTGTTAACAGGGTTTTAATCAACTTCAGCTCACGTCTGCTCAGCCCGCAACTGGATGGAAGTGAAAAATTAAACAATGCTATAAAGATATACCACTGTGAGATCCACGCTGGAAAATCCAGTTTAATAAAGATGTGTTTTAAAATAGGTTCAAGCTGATAAACTGTTTTGTGAGAAGCAAAATTACTGTATATATTAATTTTAGATGTTTTGGATAGAAAATGTTTATTTGAAAATTCTACCAAAACTTTAAGGTTAATGCTTAAAACAAGAAAATAAATAGTATTTGCCAAAGGGGTAAGCAACACAAAATGGGGTTATCCTAAAATAAGGTTATTTTTCTTACACTTTTGACAAAGCGGTAACATTTTCACTTTTTCATGCATTTGACAGATGCTTTAATCGAAAGCAACTCTCAAGGTAAACATTTTTATTCAGTATGTGTGTTCTCTGGAAATCGAACCCACAACCTTTGTGTTACTGGCGTAATGTTGTACCAATAACTAGAAAAACTAGTCGCCTCAATGTAGAAAACTCTGTGAAAACTGTGACTGAAGCTGTAAGATCTGTGATTTATCTCTGGCTGTGTCTCATACAACAGTTTGCGCTCTTGAAACAGGAAAATGAATTGGCTTACAAGATGGAGGTCATCCAGGTCTCTGGGGTGTTCTGCTTATGCTGCTTGTAAACTACCCTACTACAAATAAACTCCAGCAGTAAGCAGCACAAATATTACATGGATGATTTCATTCATTAGGTTCAAATTGGCTTATGCAGACTCCCTGCTTTACATTCCCAAAGCTGATGTGATGTGGTATTAAAAAATGGCACATCTGTCGGCCCGATTTAATACTTCCTTGACGCTTTCAAAGGGGAACTCAAAAGAGTTCAGCATCCGTAGAGCTCACTGCATGTGCCGGAGGAGCTAAAGTAGACGCCGCCTGTTCCGAGCTGTCGTGTGGGGACGTGATGGAAATTAGACCACAGTTACCTCCATCATTACCTGGTGCATATACATCCACATTGCTCAGACTTCACATGCTGTATGGTTTGACCCTTTTGCCCTTTCTCCAATTGAATCCGGAAAATGCATTTGCAGCAACAGACGGAGCGGAAAATGGGTTTACCCGTGACTCCCGAGCGTTAAGTTGAATTTTTATTTTTTACTAGAGAATGTTTTTATTTTTCGTTTATTTATGTTGTTATTTTTGTTATTTATGTAAGCTTCTCTCGCTTTCCATGTTGCATCTCGTTTTTCTACCGAATGAAATGTTCGGAGCAGCTTTGACATCATGTGAGTCTGTCGGCTGATGCTCTTTTATGTTCGAGTTCCGCTGCCACACACCTCGGTGTGCCGCCCCATTGTGCCTTGCGTTTTAATTTGGATAAAGCATTGTGAAGCTAATAGAAAGGGGAAATTTTAACGGTAGGGCTCCACAGGAACGTGGACTGCAGAGGATAAATTGTGATTTCAGCGTTCAGGGCGGAGGGAGATTTTGAGAACGGGGAATCAGATCTGCTTAAAACGAGAAAGGAAAATAATGAAAAAAGAAATTGAGAGAGAATGGAATGGATAGAACGGGTGCAAAAAAGTTAGGCTTATCTGCTCGCAACAGCAGGCATGAGCACACAGCGTAACGGCACGTTGCAGTTTGCACTGGAGACCTGCCGGGGTTTTAAGTGATATCAGCTGTCTCAGGGTCAGAGTTCTGACGCTTTTTTGTGGTCATTTTCCAAATCCTTAAAAAGAGGTGCTGTGGCAGATAGAAGCACTGCCAAGAAAGGACCTATGAATATAGATATAGTGCCAAGACAATGTCCTTCTTTGTGGTCCCGGAGTTATTGTAGAGTCAACAGATTGTGTGTCAACATAATCTTTGGTCATGTGGACAGAACTGCACTATGGCTGACTACAATGCAGGCAGAGCTTAAGAGAAATGATGTTTCCAAGGCTACAGAACAGAACTGGAAGTGAAGTGAACCATGTCAGAACTGAAAAGCCCAAACAAATGTATTTCTGTGCCTATAGTGTTCCCATAGCTCAACTGGTATACAATGGCGCTCGCAACACATAGGCAATAGGTTCAATCCCAACATATTCAATCCACAATTAGTGTTATTACACTCATGTGGTCTAAAAAGGATTTCAATAAATAGAGTTCATTGAAATGTAAGTGTACAGTATAATCAGAACAGCCAACATGAAAAAAGTACATTTTTCATTACTTATAAATAATACGGCTTGTTTAAAAGGTTTCTTGTTGCAATTATTCTCAGTGTATAGCGAATACGTATTTTATGTAACATAATTTCTTCTCCAGTGGGGCAAACTGCTTGAGAACAAGAGAGATGATATCGGAGAGAGACAGTCATTACCACATTCAAAAACGTTACACTTGAGCACTGTGCTTTCTTGCACAATATGGTCCCCCCACTGCAAAGAGGCAATTACAAGAGCAGATAGTTATTCTTCCTCTCACAGCACGCGCAGATTCAGTTCTAAAAGCACACCGTGTCCTTTATATTATTTCAGCAGGGTCGGGGGCCAGACCTGCTGGGTGAAAGTTATAGCAATGATAGCTTGTTGCGAGGCAGGCTGAGAAACGAAAGTCATTTGCGTGCTTTCACAGTCACTTATTCTACCTCCCGCGTCTTGTTTTTTTCTTCCAGGTGAGATCTGTGCATTTAAGATTCATGGGCAGGAGGCCCCGTTTGAGGCAGAGGTGTTGAATAGGACGTCGGGCGAGGGGGTGCTGAGGGCCCGGGGCCCCGTGGACTGCGAACAGCAAAAGGAATACACCTTCATCATTCAGGCCTATGACTGTGGAGCTAGCCCAAGTGGAGCCAACTGGAAGAAGAGTCACAAGTGAGTAGAAGATGATTTTGGTTGAACATCTGAACTGACCTTGAGTTAAGGTGAGGGTTGTAGATAATCTATCCCTGGTGGAAAAACCAGTTCATCCTATCTTAAAGTGGTCTACCAGCCTTAACCAGCTTGACTAAGATGGTCTACAGCTAGGAACCACGTAAAACCCGCTAGCATCTAGAGATGGTTAAGTAAGATTTTCCAGCAGCTCTGTAGTATGCATGATCTGCTTTAAATAATTTAGGATGTGAGCTAGTATTAAAAGCAGTAAAAGTTGAAGGAAGAGGAGCGTAACCTCGCACCGCCCATCATTTTAGAACTCCTAAAAACATTTCAGTACACATTGTGCTCTTTTGTACACATCAAACTCTTTGAAATTTGTAGTAAGTTATGCCGTCCTGCTGTGCAAATGATCAGTCTGTTTAATTCATTCTCTCATTATCAAAGTTAAAAGCAGTATGAAGCTTTGTAAGTTTTTCAGAAGCTTTTGAGGCAGAAACGCAGTGAACCAATCGCTGCGCAGACAACTAACCAGCTAACACCATTATCTACTTCCTGTGGAGTTATTTTTGGAAAAAAACATCTTTTGATGTCTATTCGGTTATCCTCAGGTAACCTCGCATAATTATTTTTTGTTCAATGACCTACATTTTTAAGTATGATGTAAAAAAACGTAATATTAAGAACTTTAAAGTGGGTTTGGCAACATCCGTGTCACTTGGATGGATTTAGAATAGCTTTAGAGTAGAAGCTGGTTATAAAATATGAATGTCATTTTTAAGTTTCCTTTATATGTTTATTAAATTTGGCATTGACATTATTAATTCCTATAGAAAAATGACTGAGGCACTAGCGTGGAATAGTAATGGTACATTATTAGATATAACGTTTATATGATAAAACATAATATACCAAAACATTTTCATTGTACTTTATAAATACCACAACATTACCATCATGATAGAAAATATAATTTTTATGGTGCTTTTTTATTAAGTCAACATAAATTAATAAAATATAAAGTTTAGCATGTAGCTGCAGCGCAGACCTTGAATTCAACATTACTCTCACTCATTCTCTCTCTCTCTCTTTCGCTCTGTCCCTGGGAGCACTCTAGGATATGAGTTTGTAGTCACAAACACGCATGCAAACCCAACCTTCGGTCTTGCTACACACTTAGTTCTGGCCAGCTCTGCACTGATGACCCATCATGATGTTTACATAGTTGCCGAAAGCTCCATATGCACCCAGCAATTTCTCTTACACCAGCAGCTCTGATGAAATGCTGCAGTGAGCTCTGCTTCAGGCACCTTCTGCTGGGAGAGAGCGAGAGGCGAGAGATGAAGCTTTTGATTTCACAGCTTGGGTCATTCTGATGAATGTCTCTTGACATGGAGATATGCTGGGCTATGTGTGTGTGCAGGAGAAATCACAGTGTAATGGACCTCAGTGGGATCATCTAAACGCAGGTCTCATTAACTTAATGTCTCAATTTAGGAAGACGTACGACAATGCAAGAATTTATGTTGCTCTGAAACCAAGTGGAAACTGTACGATTTTAGAGACAATCTGAGGCTAATTTTATGATCGCAAAAGATTTCCGTATGGAAAAATGTTTCCGTAGGGTAAAATCGTCATATCTTTTATCACTTTTCTTCAGAATTTTTCTGTTTCTTCAGTATTTTTTTCAGTCTGCAAAACCCAAAGTTGGTGCACTGTATCTCACTGTATTTTATTTTTCTCTTATTATATATATCGTTTTTACTTAAGCATAAATCTATAAAATCTAATAAAATGTATTTCTTTTTGCATTTTTTTCTTTGCCATCCTTTTATCACATTTATTTTTACTTGAAACACTGATATGTTTGCATCAACATAAATATTTACCCACAGATGTGTATTCCCAGTAGCATACACAGAAATTAATTTCTCTTTTTGCCAAGCTATTCACAATTCACACAATTCATTAATCAAAGGTGTTGTATCTGCATCTCGGGTCTGTTAGCACTTCTCTTAAATAAGGTTAGCATTTCGCCTGTTCTTCACCCTGACTGCTTGTTCTTTGTTCCTCTCACTGGTTCTTCTGCAGGGCGGTGGTGCACATCCAGGTGGATGATGTAAATGAGTTCTCCCCCGTGTTTAGGGAGTCTCAGTACCATGCTACAGTAACTGAGGGCAAGATCTATGACAGCATCTTGCAGGTGGAGGCCTGGGATCAGGATTGTTCTCCACAATACAGCCAAATCTGCAACTACGAGATTGTTACGCAGGAGACACCTTTTGCTATTGATCGCAATGGTGAGTCTTCAGATGCGTGCACACAAACATACAGCACCCGGCTAACATGTTTACGTTAAAAGAATGTTTCCCTAACATTGCCTAACTAATGTTTCAATTGGTTTAAAAAAATGTTAAAGATGTGATTTTGAAAGTTCTAGGTACATTTAAAACAACCAATTTTTTAGACGTTGTGTTATTGTTGCTTGGTTAAAATAACATTATTCAAACTTTTTTATTTCTATAACATAATTCTATAACATTATATATGTTCCACTAACAGTTTAAGAATCTGTTTTTGATATGATACATAACGTTACACAAATGTACTGCTAATGTTACTGCAAGAACATTTTTGATAACGTTGAGAGAACTTTTAGCAAACGTTGGTCAACCTTGTGAGAACGTTCCCTGTTAGCCGGGCAATGAGATTTGTTTTCACTGGTTTGAGCTAATCAGAGTGTATAAATAAGTAATGTGAAAATCTGTGCTGTGAAAAAGTGTAACTTTTACATTGTAAATGCAAAATGAATGAATTTTAACAAATCCCACACTGAATCATTTAATACACACACACACACACAATTTCCTGTCTTCCTCATTGCTTGTGCTTAACTTGGCGAGCATAAATGATTCCAAGACATGCAAATCATTTTCTCACCTCCATGCTCACCTGTAATTTCTTTCTTAGGTGCGAATAATGATTGAATTTGATCCAATTTTAGCTTCCATGTACTTAATTCCATCATTCACAAGCCCAGAAATGATGTCTTATTTTGTTATCATTGAACGCATGAATGAATTAAATGGCTCATTGGCCAGTTAGACTGTCAGAGCTCTAATCTTGGATCCGAGCAGCCAGGCAGTTTCAGACACGCCAGCAACATCTCTGTTAAACCCGAGGTGTGAGAACGATAGGAGAAACAGATCGGCCTGTCTGCAGCCTTCACATGTCCTCTGGTGAGTGTCAGATATCTCAGAGAGCTGCTGTTTCTTTCATGGGCTCAAGACAAACTCCAAGCTCCTGCCTCACTCGCTTTCTCTTGCCTGTTTGGGCCCTGCCAGTGTCGGCAGTGTGACTGGCATCGATTGGGTTCAGTTAGTGCCAAGCCAGTGTGGAGTGATACATGGCTCGCCAGAGTGAATTGTGTTCCGAGGGCTTTTGGCTCTACCATTTACTGTGGATTGGAGGGCAGGGTGAGTTATTAAATACAACAGGCCCACTGGCACTGAGGTCTCCGTGGCGAAGAGATGGGGTGGCAGGGCTGTAGTGTGAGTAGTGCAGAAACACGCAGTGATAAAGTTAGGTTGGAGGCAGGAAAGCTAAAATGAGAGGGGGAGGAAGGCAGATGGAAGACACAGAAGATTGTCTGTGAATTGAGAGACAGAGCGAGCAGGACAACTCCAAATGTCATTTTTGTGCCCCTGACAGACAAAGCAGGAGGGAAATTTGTTGGCTGTTCACAGGATTATCCCAAAAGAAAGTGAGAAATGTATTCCCTTCACAGAGATCTTGACGTTTTTATGATGTACACTTATTTTTCACAATTAGAATAAGTCAATAAGTCTAAAATGACTTATTTTGGCAATTTGCTTGAACTGGGATTGAAAATTATTTAAACATTCATAAAATGATAGACTTCACCTCTGCAACTTTTGATCATTTACTAAAGATCTTAAGATTTCAAAACCCTCAGTTCTTTTTGTGCCCAAACATTATCAGCATGCTATTTTCATTACATTTTTTCTCAAACTAACATCTCATAGAAACAGTACCATATGTGAATGAAACAACACAGAGGCAATATTCGTCACAAAAGCTTTATTTGGTGTTCACTTTCATATGGAATATACTGTATATATATCTTAATCTTTAATAGTTAAAGGTACTATCACTGTTTGTGATTTGATGATTTTACCATTGAGGCTGTTGTAACCAGAGATGGAGCAGAAGAGCAGCAGGACGTCATCAAAAACAACAGATGCATCCTCATACACCAAACTGACAACTGAATGTGAAGTATTTAAAGTATATGACAACTTAAATGAAGTACCACAGTGAGTTTCAGCCTTCTGATTCACATACATTATATAAGACGCCCTGTGAATGTGCAGGATGACTGACAGGCACAAAACATCTCAGCCTAACCACTGCCTGCGGTCACATTTTTACTGTCTCGAGAGTCGAGGACTTTCACAGAGACAGATGTGATATTTCAGGACAGCTAATTCAATGAGGTCTGTCAGGTAAAAGGTAATACATTTATGCACCTTGTAAATTGTATGATTATTGTAGGTAAAAACAGGTGTGGAGTACTATGACAGATATTGTTCATTCATATGTTTAAAATGTAGCAGTGCCCCATATAATGTGATTTTAACTTAAAGCTGCAATCAGTAACTTTTGCCTCTCTATCGCCATCTCTGTTTGAAATGTAAAATTGCAGGTTACTGTATGTTGAAGTCAAATGAGGCGTGTTGAATTATAAATTATAATAAACTTACCGCTGTGAATCAGGGTAAGATAAAAAAGCATTTTGAACTTTAATCTGTTATGTACTTGCACATGACTGATTTTTGTTTATTTTACATTCAGAAAAGTTACAGATTGCAGCGTTTAAATAATTATGTCATCTGTCATCCTCATATTGTCATAACTCATATGACTTTGAGCAAACTAAGTTAATATCAAAATGCACTGAGAATAGATGCTGAGCATTGGCTGTTGAAATAAATTTTAATTTGTCTTGGTTTATTAAAAGAATGATATGGGTGACTGACATGATACATTTTTCGGTGAATTGACATGACAGTTTTAAACAGCATTTTGCTAATTCCTTTATAATTATCGTGCATGTGGCTTTTATAAGCTTATATTAATTGAGAGACTGTACAAAATATTTGCACTTTTAGAAATTCATTCATTGCACTGCAGGACCTTGAAAACAGCGGTGAGGGCAAAAGAGATAAATAAAAAAGGGTGAAATAACGAGCAATCCGAGGCCCTAACATTAATATCTAATGTCAGTCATTAATATCTAAAATAAATACATTGATGTTGTTGTTCTTTTTACAAAAGGACAATTATATGTCAATTATCCATATACTGACAAAAGATTTGTAATTGGGTTCTGTTGCACAGCACTAAACTAAACCTCTTATTTCTTTCAAGACCTACTTAGTTCATCATTTTCATAAAAATCATTTTAAAAAGACCAGCCATGCTGTCAAGGAGAGTTATGTAAAAACAACTAAGTAATAAATAATGTATTTACATGTGGTCATGTCTCCAGTCTGAACTGCCCATGCAGCAACACAGACAGGGCGAGGACGCGTCCTGAAAGATTCCCTTGACTGTCTCTTCTCTTTCTCGCTTTCTGTAATCACACTCTTGGCTTTATCTGTGCAGCACAGACTTTTTGATAACTCACTGTAGGAGAGCTGCTGTTCTTCTACACATCCTGCCACTCAGTCATACTGCCAGACAGTAACTGCTCTAATCAGCTCCAACAACTGAACTGCTTCTTTAACACAAATACACACACACACCCAGCTAACAATTTTAGGTTGTAAGAATGTTTCCTTAATGTGTTCATGAAGTAACAAAAATGTTTAAAACTTTTATAAGTTCTAGGAAAGTTCAAAACATCCAAAAAGTTATACGAAGAATATAACGCATGTAATTTATAATGTAATGTAAATTTTACATACGCAAATAGTGGAGCATTTGAAAAGTTATTGCTTGGTTATAAGAACGTTTTAAAAATATTTTTTTAAATTCTGTAACATTTTTAAAATGTTCCACTAACAACTTACGAGTAACATTTTTGATATGATATATAACATTAAAAAAGTTCTACTAACGTTACGGCAAAAACATTTTAGATATCTATTAGAGAATGTTAGCCAACGTTCTATAAACATTCACTGTTAGCTGGGCAGGCAGCTGCTCCCTTCCCCACACACATACTTGTGATTGTTGAAGTGCGGGTTTGAGGATTGATGCAGACCTGGTCTGGGAACCCAGAGCGACTGACCTCTATTCCTCTCTTCAGTCTCCTTGACAGCAATGCTGGTCTCATTGAAATGCAGCCAGTAGGTAAAAATAACCACAGGCCCGCCGACGTGTGAGAACATCAAACCGCTAGCTGCTTGTTCAGCCTCAGTTGAACTCTGTCACCATGGTGTGCGTTCTGACTAGCAGTCACCTCCTGAACATCATCCCTGCTGCCCATAGCAACCGAGTGAGACAAATGTTAAATCACACCGCCACTAACAGTCTTAGGTTGTCAGAACGTTTCTGTAACATTTCCAAGTCATAGAAACATTAAAAATGTTATTTTGAAAGCTGTAGGAATGTTGAAAACATCCATATTTTAGACATTAACGGTATTGCTTGGTTATACTAACATTATTCAAACCTTCTTTCTGTAATGTTTTTAAAACGTAAAGAATAGTGTTTTTGATATTTGATAAATGACCTGAAAAAAGTTCTACTAACGTTACTGCAGGAACGTTTTGTGCTAACTTTTAGAGTACGTATGCCAATGTTCTGAAAATGTTACTGTTATGTTATGTTGTTATGTTCTGTGAGCTGGGACACGTCGGTCCTGTGACAAAGTGTGCTCATTATACAGCGATATGTAACAAGAAAGCGGGGGAGATGTTGCGTTGTTATGCTTCTTTAACCTGGAGCTTTAGCTATACAAGCGAAAGATCTGCAATCCGTTGACATTCGTCAGCCAACAGTTGCTGGCGCCTCGGCTGCGGTCTACATGCTGAGCAAGAACGGCGCTCATCACTAAAAAGCTTTTGAGAGCGGCTCTGGCTTCCTGCCAGAGGTTAGAGAGTCCGAGCGTACCTTTGGCTCTTAGCTGATAAAAGAATGACTCATACACGGATGTCAGATCTCTACATCATGTCTCCACAGAGGTTGTGCCACAGGCCCGTGTTAGTAATGACTGATTATGTTTTGTGCGTCTTGATTGATGAAAAGTGCATCACACTTAGAGAAAGCCAGACATTTTTAGTTTGATGTTTACCGCACGTGTGTTTGAAGTTTGTGCTATGGAGCGCAGCACGGTTGCTGATGAACAATCTCATTCATTTTCTTCATACAGGCATTGATTTTTAATGATGAATAAACCCTTCTAGATAGACGTACCTTAAGACATATTCAACTTTGTTTTTAAAATAATCTTTAGAAGATTACTTTCTGGTGAAGTACTACACTATCCATAATCCCCATGCAGCAAGCTTAACCAATCAGAGAAGGCATCATTTACATGGAAGAGTCATTGCAAAAGAACAACTTATAAGTGATAAATGTTAAAGTTCAAACTAGCCAACATTTGTCACTCTTTCATATTAACCCTACGGTCCCACCTACAGTACACAGTTACTTGCCATAAATCTAGATAATGAACCATAACAGAGCCTTGGAAAATGTAAAATAAGCGATTAGATGTAATTGCTATATTCTAATTAGCGCCACTGAAAACATCCTTTGCAGATACAATCTGTAATTGCTGAAACAGGGACACTTACACACTCAGAATTAAGTTTGGTGATTGAAAACATTTGGCCAGAGTCGTTGTATGAGAGCTTAATTATTGTTTAAAAGCGTATGCTGTTGTCGTATCGCAATCTGGCAGCTGCAAAATGTACAAATTACTCTTTTAAGTTCCTCAACATTCCTCTCAGTGTGTCTTTAATTTTATTTTACTAATTCTCTCACACGTCTACGAGCCTCTACGGTACTTAATTCTCTTTCTGTTCCTCTTTCCTGCAGGCAACATCAGGAACACAGAGCGACTGAGCTACGACAAGCAGCAGCACTACAAAATCATGGTGACCGCTTATGACTGCGGCCAGAAGAGGGCAACAGAGAGCGTTCCCGTTCACATTGATGTGAAGCCAGTGTGCAAACCTGGATGGCAGGGTGAGCAGCTACTCTTCCCGACTATACTGCTTTCACTGTCGTCTCATTTCTTGCACCAGTCCTGTTCACCAGTCTGTCCAAATCCATGAGTCCAAATCAAGTTTAAGTCCATATCAACTTGTAGGTCTAAACAGTCGCAGTATAAGGGGCAGAGACAAACCACTTGTAGGTAAACCAATGGGACACATCGTAGCTTAAAATGGCAACTAAAAATCCTGCTTTCAGTTAAAAGACCCAGATACCTTTCTGAAATAATGATTTCCCTTATTTTATCTAGAATGCACAAAAAAAGGAAGAAAGCATTTTGTTTGCCATTATTTGAGCTAAAGTAAAATCTATAATACCATTTTTGGCAGATTTTATTTCCGATTTCAAATATATTATTTAAACGCAACCCTAAAAAACAGCTTGGTGTACTTGTATGCCTGTTACAAACATAAAAATCAAACAGCACAGAAAAACAGAAATTCCCGTTTGTAATAGTTTTGGTTAATGTTGCAGCACAGTGCATTTTAGTGTTATTTCTTGGTATTACCTGTGGAATACAGGAGCAAATGGCCGTGCAATTTCACAGGAAAAAGAGCCACACATGCCCAGGAGACTCTCCTGTATCTAAGTACTGTTGTGATATTCAGAGAAAATGTTTTTTCTTCGTAGACCAAATGTGTTTTCAAGTTTTTGTGACTTAAGTCTCCAGCTCTGGCTGCAAAATAGGCAGTATGGTGACTCAATGGAGCAGTGTGTTTTCAGAGACCCTGTGATCTCTTGTTCTGTTCTCCACTCTTCTGTGGCATACACTGTTAGTGGTCTTAACTAGACAGATCGATATCCGTGGACTCCCTCTTCCCACAGGGACTGCGCAGTAGCTTCAGTCTGCAGCTTATCCGCACGCACTAGCACTCGCTTCCCTGCCAGGCCGGTCTTAGAGGAGGCAAAAGAATCTCCACCACGGCAATTGACTTACTAATGTACAGAACTCAGACGCATACTATTTGTAAAGATGTGTTTTTCCTTTCATGTGCGGTTGCCTGAGCGAGATTTAATTAATTTGTGATACAATGCCAGAGGAGGCAGACAGCATAACGGCACCAGTAACCTGAATAGATATTTAAATGACACATCATTTGTTTCAGTCTAAAATGCATCTGGTAAAAAGGTAAAAGGGAGAAGAAATGAAATTTTTCTCCTTCTGCATAAATCTTAATCACGTGAGAATTTCTCAAACCAATCAGCTCTTAATATAACTTGGTCAGTATTGGTTTACATGGCAACCCCTTTATGACTTCAAACCCAGAGCAGTCGATGAGAAAACTGGAGGTTTGAATAAAAGAATTGTTATTTTATATATAATCCATATAAAACACTTTGGTTCTTTTTTCACAGTATGTTCTGTGCATGTCGGTCTTGAGCGCTTCATCAGTGCAAGCAGTTAGTGGAGCACAGACAGTCAGTACTAAAACCTTCCTCAGAGAGCAATGGTGCATGGTTGTTTAAAATAGTTTAATTTGCCAACAGTAAAGTTTTCGTTTAAAAGTTCCCCAAAGCTACGAAGGGTACCTTTGGAAATGTCATTTAAATGCACTCATCCATATGATTTGAGACTCTTGAATGTCTCTTAAAGAAAACTCTGTAAAGATATTGCATTGTAGTGTTTCCCAAACTGACATATGGTTGATGAAGCTATACAAACTGTTTTAATTGAAGACTAAAATAACATACAAACTGAGTTCCTCTATTTCTCACAGGCGAAAAATGTATATATGCACCTTTGTGTACAAACAGCACAATACTATGGTCAGTCTAAAATAAATGGTCCAATCAATATGTCTTTTGCGGTCAAGCGTGAGTGAGCATTAAACGTTCAGGATTTATAAATGATTCACTCTACATTCTCTGTCACACCTGCACCGCACCAGCGATTTCTGCAGCGAGAGAATCTTACCGCACAATCCACTGCATTGTAAAAAAAAATCTGCACCATGCCGTTTACAATGGCAGAACACTGCAGTTTAGGTGTGTCGGGGCAATCCCACAATGCACCTTGAGAGTATCACACCCGGTTTTCGCATGAAATGAACTGAAAAGGCTCCCGAACCCTAACCTTCACTCACAGTCTACGTTCAAACATAGATTGTGTTTAGAAAATGACGTTATATTGAAAAGCGTACACCTGTTAGTTTACTTGTTTTTCCTCAATCAACAAAAAGAACAGTAGGACCTAATAAGACAAGACCATGCATCAACAAATTAATTATAAGCAGGAACAGTGAAACTTGCAATGCTTGGATGAAACAGACGATTTCGGCGCTGTGGTAAAAAATTGTCACAATGACAGCTTGACGACAGCAGTTCTCCAGCCTGCAGTACATGCTGAGTTTTTGTAGCTTCAATTAAATCAGATTACTTTAATATTATTTGTTACATAAGTACTTCTAAATCATCTTGTTCATACCCAGATATTTATTGAAGCCCCCTAGTGGACCCCAGCCCCGTGGTTTGGAACCTCTGTGCTATTCCTCCATAATGTTTTTATGTTTTAGTCTACATGACCAATACCTCTTATTCTGCGATAATGGATTTGTTCTAAACAGCGCGCCGGCGATGCTTTTGATATTATTCAATTGGAGGATAAAGACAAGGCAGCTTTTTTCCACAGTTTACCTTCTGTCACACATCGATTGAGGCGTGGAAAATATCTGCAGATAAATTCAATTCGCAGGCTTCAGTTGAGCCATTAACAAGCGGATGTCAGGGGCTGGCAGGACAGATGCGTAATCACAGTCATTTGAAATCGTGGTTAGGGTGTGAAAAAGAAGAAAAGATTGCTACTTCCCCCTCTCTCTGCCTCCACACAGAGTTAGACAAAGTCCTTCTAAAAAACAAAAAAGAAGCCGCCTTCAGAAATGCTAATTCAATTCAACAGATGTCAAACTTTGTGAAACATCCATCAATCGTTCCAGTACAGCACACGTCGTTTGCACGTTTTAAATATTTCCCAAGGCTCTGCGTCGGAACCACTGTTTCAAGATCTTCTCCTGCAAAATTCTCAGTGTTTTAATTGGGAACAAATTCGCCATTTGAACTTTAAATGGAAATCGAATCCCAGGTGTTGTCACGCGTCTCGTCTCTGTTCCGTCTTCCTTCGCTCGGGCTTGTTAAGGTGACAGTGATTGGGGTGTGAAGCCGCACTGAGAACAGAATGCTGATTGAACCAATTAGAGGAAGTCTGTTCTACCTGTTTTGGAAAAAGAATCTGGTGTGAGGTGACGGATTTAGATGAATAATTACCAAAAGATAGAAAAGAAGCTGTCTTTGCCAAGAAGAGACTTATTCCATGAAAGGGCAGCTTCCATTCTGAGCAGCCCAAAATGTCAGAGTCAAGCGTATTAGATGCAAGTCTTGTAAATCCTCAAACATTCACAATACAGTTGTCATATTGATGCGCTGGCGGTGTTACAGTACGTCGAGCGTGTCTGTTTGGATTTCTCACGCACAATGCCACAAAGTTCATGCAAAGCTGAAGCATTTAAAGTACTTTAAAGTTCATATAGAAACAGACAATATGCAGTTTTTACATTTATCGAAAGAAAACTTGAGTGGTGCTTGCCTGCCTAGCTAACAGGAAACATTCTTAGAACATTATTAGCTAACGTTCTGTAAAATGTTTTCTCAAAGTTAACAAAAATGTTTTTACTGTAACATTAGTAGAATGTTTTTTAACATTATAAATCATTTATCAAAAATGTCATTTTAAGGTTTTAAGTGGAACGTTTAAAAAGTCACAGAATTAAAACGTTTTTGAATAATGTCCTTATAACCAAACGCTAACATTAATACAACATTTAAAAAAATTATGTCTTGAACATTCGAAGAACTTGCAAAATAACCTCATTTTGTAACTTAACGGAAACGTTCTTACAACCTAACCTTGTTAGCTGGATGTGCACAACTAGCTGTTAAAAATATGTTGTTTGTAATGTTGTAAAATATGTGATGTTGAAAAAGAAAAATAATTTCCCCAGTTTCTTTCCCACATCATGCTATAGCTGTTTCTCTCTGTCTTTTTCCGCTTGTCAGATTGCGATTTAGATTCACGTAGCTTTAATACCATGGTAACAATTCCTTACATTGGCGGAGCATTTTTCTCTTTTTCCCTCTCCTCAAAGACACCCTGTTTGCTGTGGGGTCACTGCTTTATCTGGGGCGCAGGTATCATCTAAAACATGATAGTTCTTTAAGATGTGCTGACAGTTGCTGGCAGGCTGCTACGCCCAGAGAATAAGCAGTCATTGGCTGAGAGATTGCATGCCCTGCGTTGTCAGGGTGATTCATAGGAAGTGAGGTGGAAGTAAGGCTTGGGTGACGATCATGACAGGCACTATGGAGGTGAAGGGCAACACTTCCCTCTTGTAACGCTTCCCGCTTACATAAGCATGTAATTGGCCAGTCTCTCTTTGTCTCTGTGGCCAAATCCCATCTGTCAGCACTGATCTCTCCATCCCTCTGTCCGGCAGCCATCTTGCTGAGCCATCCGCTGAGAGTGACAGTTCTCTTATTGATTGCAGAACACATGGAAAACTGCCTCTGTCAGTCAGATGAACTCTACAGGTGTGTTCCAGTGGTCTGATTACATCTCATACTGATTATAATAGCTGATTATTTCTCGTGAAGTGGAGGAACCAGCAAAAGAAATTTTCCCCATCAGTTACTACAGCCCTTAGTTGCTACACCCCTGATAAAAATTCATAATTTTTATTAGGACACCTATAAAATTGGTGCACAAATAGCGCCACAAACATCTTTATGAATTTAAATTGTAAATTTGATTGACGAGTTTGTTTACGTGAACTCTATGAATGAACTGGTTCACTCATAATTTTAACACTACATATACTGTAAGAGAGGACAAAGTGTTTAATTACTATCTCATATTGTACTTCTGTAATGCTGTGGGTGCGATAAAATGAATGAAAAACACAGAGATGTAGCTCTTTGTCACGCCTGGAATAGAGCCTGCCTTTAAGAGAAAAGGTTTGAGTCTGGCCTGCATCCTGATCCTCTCCTGTCTCGATCAGGACGCAAGCCAGACTCAAGCCTTTTCTCCTAAAGGCAAGAATAGAAGTTTTGTGGGTCGCTCTTCACTTCTAATTCTAAAACTGAGAAGTTTTGAAATTCCATAAATTTACAAAGTTCTCCAAGTTACATAATTAGCATTAAATTCATCAGTAAACATCTCAAGGCGGCCTCACAGTGGATACCACATAACGGAGATGAGCCTAAGCAAGGTGAAATTCCTGGCCACCTCATGCTCGTTTACCTGTCACGAACGGGCCACAGGGTCTACAGCCTGTCACCCCAATGCCCCTCCTATTATTTTGTTATGCGCCCTGGAAAACCCAATCTGTACTTTTAACTTCATCAGTTTCTGTGGTGATATTAGTCCCAGCGCAGTGCTGCCTTGACTTTTGGCGTTCGTGACATTTGTGAATGAGCAATGAATGTTTAATGTTGCAGTTAATGTTAATCTTCACCCCAAGGTCTTGAAATGGTCTTTCTATTGAACAGAATGAGTCTGGCCTCTGGCTTTGGTGTGTTTGGATAATCGTGAGAATTATTCACTCTCCGGGGAGCAGATGAGTCATTACGCCGCATACACGCGGCTTCGTTTTGATGGGTTGCTTTGCAAAGCTTGATGTTGTCACACACGACTTCCCCTGTGATGGCGATGTAAAAGCAGACCCGGTACTTCAGAAGCTGCTGTTATGGATCCTCTTTATGTTTTTTGTTTTCCCTCAAAAAGCCTATTTTGTTGCAAATCCCACATTTTGAAGCAAGCTCTCAAGCTTCTGTGCTCGGTTTATATGGGGCGGAATGGCACCTCAGATATTTATGAGGAACTTTTTTAAGACCTTTCCCTCAAAAGGAGGTAGAGATGGAGGCATGTGGTACTGTACTGTCGCCCCATTTTATCCACAGCAGTGCTGATGAATAATGTAATATGATATTCAGTTAGGGAATGGGGCTGTGGGAACATCTCTCAGCTGAGGCGAATACAAAGCACTCACTTCTCTGAATTATACAGTGGGAGTGTATAAAGGCCAGCGGGAGAGAGTTCGATGTTTCATCTTAAGGGTTATTCTTACCACAAGCTTCATGTTTTAAGAATAACAACATGTATAGGCACATACAAAGCGCACAGTGACATTTAGCCTTGACCATGATTATAACTAAATGCCAGTCAAAGTATGATTGTATAGAATGCGTAGAACAAATAATTTTACATGTACTTCTTGTTCTTTTGACCTTTTCTTTATCTACAGTTGATTCAACCACTTTATGTTTGTATTGGAAGATAGAGCTCAGATGACCACAGACGCTGCAGCACCAGAAAAACTCTGATATTAAAACAATAAACCACAACATCACAAAAATGTGACCCGGGCTGGCAAAATGAGTCGGAATAAACACGGGCTAATTACAGGCAACAGGCAAAACAAGTGAAAAATGTCAATTTTGGTCTAATTTGAAATTTTTACAAAAATGAGTTCATTAAGCCCTCATCTAGTGATCCCAATGCTCCAAATAGCAGTTAAACATCTAAAAACCCTCTTTATTTGTACATTTTCTGAGAGGTGTAACTTCCTAAATCTTTTTTTGTTTCAATAGTCCATGAAAATTTGCCATTTTTTTTCTGCTCTCTTCTCGATGACTGGTGACAGGTGTAGCTCATTAATTTTCTTTCAGATTCCAACAAATCGTGCATCATTTTTAAGGTTTCTTAATAGAGAATGTAAAAATAACAATTGAAAATTTGCTTATTGTGACTCATTTTGCCAGCACAGGTCACAAATTTTAATATTGTTATGGCTGTTGTGGGCAACAAACGAAGCAGCAACAAAAATTATACTAATGATCACAACAAGCAATTCGCCCCCCAAGTAAAACAGTTCATTAGCCTAACTGTACGTTTAATGGTTTGAATCCGCTTTGCATTTAATAAAGAGTTTAGTTAATGTGCGGTCACAGTTTTATGTATGTGGGCTATTTTGCAAGCATTAAAATGCTCTTCCAATTGTAGAATTTACTTTTTCATTTTACTTTACTTGAACTGGAAGTTGCAGCTAACTTCGATGTTGTAATTCAAAGTGAAAAATGGGGGTGTGGCCATTGGGAATTGATTGGCTACAGAAAAGTAGACGTTTCAAAGGCAGCAGTGAACTAACTGTTGGAGGGGAGTGGTTAACAGTTCTGGCTCCGCCCAAAACTGACATCGTCATAGTAGGTCTGTCGCTTCAAAGCGGCAGTATCAAATTTTCTGATTTTGATTAAAGAAAAAATAATAATGACATGCACAAATAAATAATTTATAATAAGTATAAATGGAATAGTGGAATAGTATATGGAATAGTATAAATAGGAATAGTATATTTTGATTTCACAGTACATATATATATATACATTTGTACATCTATATGTGTTCCATTAAAGCTGCAGTTAATGCTGAAACGATTCTTCTTCTAAAGTGGTTTTTCCACACAGGTTGGAACAGGCGTGTGGATTATGAACCTGGAACGGGCAGTAAGCAGCTCTTTCCCAAGATGCACCTGGAGACCTGTGACGGCCCCTTATCTTCAGTGCGAGCCATGGTGGAGCTGCAGACCAGCCACATTGGGAAAGGCTGTGACAGAGAGACCTATTCAGAGAAGTCTCTGCAGAAGCTCTGCGGTAAGGTCAACCTCAGTACAAATAAGTCAGAAGTCAGTCCAGAACTGCCTTAAGTCAGTTTCCTGAGCATAATGGGCCTAATTTGTCATTCTGTACAATTCACAAACATTCATGTTTCTCTCTCTAAACCTAGTTTGAACCTCTCACCTAACCCAAACTTGAACTATTCAGCAATCCACAAATAATTTTACTGGCAGTGTCCCTGGAGAGTTTTTTCTCTCCACATATTGCATGTTCAACATTCTGGGTTATAAAACTGTTTTTATGTACCACAGTGAATCAGTCGTTTTAATGAGGGACTGAGACTGATGCATTCTGAAGTCTTTTATCTTTTATTTGTTTGTGAAGTACATGAGTGTCTATTGATTGAGGCTCATGAGTGTGCCAAACATTGAGTGTGTTGATCTTCTTGGCTTTCTCCCTCTAATATTTATTCCCCCCTTGTTGATGTTTGACCATTTCAATTACTTTGCGTGGAAAAATGAGTTTGAAAATAGACACACACTTGTGTTTTCGGAATAAGCCTTGCAGTGCTGGGCACCATTTTGGGAGACTTCATTTACATTTTGGCAAATGCTTTCATCCGAAGTGACTTACAGGGCATTCAAGCTTTACATTTTGTCAGTATGTGTGTTCCCAGGGAACCGAACCCGTGACCTTGGTGTTACTAGTGCTATGCTCTACCATTAAAGCTACAGGAAAGGAACACATGAACTGGTAAAATGTACACCTTTAGATAAAAGCATCTGCTTTTCTATTTTCTATTTTGTCTGTACAGGGCATTTGATGACAGGGGTCATTGCCGAGACTTGCTAGAAATTGCCTGTGTAATGTAATCTCATTGACCCGTACCTTTACGATATTGCTGGAAATGGATTCTCTCAGAAGAGCTCAGACGATCACTTGGAGACTGGCGGTGAATTTATCGTCTACTATCGATTGGCAGAAATGAATATTGCATAGCTTAAAAGCAGCACCGCGGCCATATTTTGCCTCTTTACGGGCTTTCTCTTTGGGCCTGTGGTCCGGTGAGTGATGTGGAGCGGAGGAATGAGAACACGCTGCTCTGACAACGTCGATGCTCATCGCTCATTCTGTCCCTCTGTGCTGGCCGTCCTGTCACCCCTGAGTGGGGGAAAAGATTCAATATCCTCCTGTACTCCCAAATAAAACATGCAGAGAGGCATGACTGAGCACCAGAGAGAGGCAGCACGACAGCAGCCTAATCAAAGATTGATAGGTGGCGCTGCTTGTGCATATTTAGCACGTCGCTAGACTCAAAGCAAATGCACAAAAAATTTGGTATGGCTCCGAAAAGTTTCTCATATGTGACCCTGTCTGTGAATCCAGGCTAAAGTCTCAGAATCTAATTATAATTTAAAGATAAGATCTTTCTGAAGTTTTATTTCAATCATAAATTTCACTGATTTCAACATTTGACATGATCTTATTCAGTCAATATTAAAGAGATCAAAGTTGTATTTTCACATAATTTTCTTTACATTATGTAGAAAACAGTAAATCACAAAAATAACTTCAGTTGGGTTTTCACAGGCACATATTCTAATTTTAAAGGAATATTTGATCCAAAATGTACTCATCTTCATGTCATTTCAAACCAGAATGATGTTATTGTTTAATTCTTTAGAGGCCTTCAACAAATGCGACAGATTTTGTGTGGATATTGTGCCTTTAGACATGTCATGGTAGGTTGTACGTCAGTGGCATCAGTTGTGATTGGTTCTTGTATGTCATATGACCACATGATGGGTGCATATAGGCGCATTTATTTCTATGACTTAAGCTGCAATCCTTTACTTTCGCCTCTCTACCGCCATCTTTGTTTAACACATAAAATTGCAGGTTACTCTACTTCCTTTTTATTACGTGTGTTAAAGTCAAATAAAGCCAAACTGACATTTCCCATAAAATCGGACCTGTGTTGAACAGTGACCTGTCATGTATTTGTTTAATAACTGATATTAGTTCATTTTTAACCCAAAAGAATCACAAAGCATCACACAAACAAAGATGTAGGTGATCATTTGGGGTTAATTGTCCCTTAAACTTTGTTGTGAGTGGCTGTATTGATGACAAGAGGGAGGAAACCAGATTCAAACTCACTTCGCCTGCATGAGCACCCCAGCTTAACGTGTCAGAGAACTAGGCCGCATCTCTGATGGAGATGAGTTTTATAATGAGACATTTGCTTTCAGAAATGACATTTCAGTCAGGGTTGAATGTGGGTCTCAAAAGCTAATGTTATTTGCTTCATTTCTAATTCGATTTGAAGTGTGCTGTGTGCACAGTTTATTTGAATGCCAGGGCAACTAACGTGATTTTAACTCTTTATGACAGGCAGCTTGTAATTCTTCATTGTTGCCTCTCGCAGTAACCTGAGCTAGCCTCTGTGCTTTTATCTTCACAGGAGCAGCCTCAGGCAGCACAGACCTCCTTCCAGCCCCCAGCGCATCCACCAATTGGACGGCTTCCTTACTGACAGACAGCGGGCGAGACAGTGACCTCATCTTCCGATTTGATGGACGACAAGCAGCCAATATCCCAGAGTGGGTTGTGCCACAGAACCTGACGGATCAGTTTACCATAGCAACGTGGATGAAGCATGGGCCAAGTCCAGGGCTCAGAGCTGAGAAGGAAACGTTGCTCTGCAATTCAGATAAAACCGGTGAGCCCAAAGTGGAGCGAAGTTTTGGATGGAGGGTTCTGTCTGTGCTGTTTAAAACTGTTGGCTAATGTGCACATGTGCAGATGGACATTTTTTAGTCATTGCACTCTATCTAGACATGTTTACTGTTTTGTGACATTAGCAAAAGTGTTTTTGAGAAACATTAAAATGTTAGGTGAAAAATGCATTAAACAGTGTTTTAAATAAATGGGTTAATCTGAAGAACCTGGGGATATGAGAAGAATATATAACAAATTCTTTACATGTAACGTAGTCTTTACAGCAGCAACTATCCCAGCTAACATTTTTTAGGTTATTTAGGTTGTTAGGTTTAATTTTAGGTTGTAAGAATGTTTTTCCTTAAGAATAACATTTTTATTTAGGATATTTAGGACATACATGTTAAACAAAAACTTTCTACTAATGTTACTGAAAGAATGTGCTGAGCCAACATTCTGAATGTTCCCTGTTAGCTGGAATAACATTTGTATGATTTGATGTCAGACAGTGCTTTCATCACAATCTTCAAAACATGCAGACTCCTTGCATTTTTCCACTTCTTTGCATTTGGTCTCACTGTTTTGGAAAGCCAGAACGCGTCCTGTATGCATGGCCCCTACATGTTGCAGATCCCTGATGGAAGAGACTGTCAGGTTGGCTAAACGGTTAAGATCAGGGCTACAAATATGTGTCAGGCAAACCAAGGAAAAGTTTTTCATCAGTACCAGACAATCCCCAGCAGCATTAGGGACAGAGATTAAGACTATGGATTAGATCTGGATTAAAGAGTGGCTCAGAATACAATTCACTGGAGGTTAAAATCAGGGAAACTCTATAAGAAATGTGGCATGGCTGTCAGGGGCCAGTTCTCTGAGACTGAGAGGCCCTGATGGGGCCGACTGCCTGGCAGGACTCAAGTTCATTGATCTCAGGCTTCATGTCAAGTAGGTGTGAGCCTTAATCAATTCAACAGGCACTAAAAGGTGCAGAGGCAGCATTGAGGTGAGAGGAGAAAAACACTGTGTGATGGAGATGTGGTGGCCACCCTGATCATTCAGAGGTTTGTGGTAAGGAGAGCAAGTGAAGGCAGACCACACCCATGCAACATGCCTTGAGTAAAGATGAGATGGAATTTGGAATGCAGCAATATCAGCAAGAGCAGGAAATGTCTTGACGAGTCTCTGATTGATTGGTGATCCTCTTGTGCACATCCTGTTTGCACAGAGATTCACTGAAAATCCAGGTCATGCCAGCTTAAGGTGGTCACGCTGTTTTTTTCCCAATGGAGTAAAACATCTTTCTCCATCGACAGTCTTTGAAATGTTTGCAGTGTATTCTGATGAAATACATTTTTTGCAGCACCACAGAAGTTGTAAATATTTCATTATGGTATTGTAGAGAATATTCCATGGTGATATTTTTTGTTGGAGAGTTATTTCCCTGTCTGCTTTCTTTCAAGTCACAAGTCAGTATAGTAGCTACTCGCTAGTGAAGGGTTTGGAGCAGTACATGTTCTTTTGGTGCCTATCAGCATTGTTATGACATCATTTCCTGCTGTTCCAGAGTGATTAGTCACATGACTTTTATAGCTCGTGTGATTGGCTCACACAAATGTGAACGTTGCTGATTTTAAATTGTGCACCACAGTGCCTGTTCATTTGTCTCCAAGACTGAAAATACAGGATACAGTCTTGCAGACTGTAGTCTAATCTTTTCATGGTTTAGTTTATGACTTATTTAACAGGCTGGAAGTTTGCTAACATAACTATACAATTTAGAAGAAGCTCTCAGAGCAAGAAGTGCAAATCTATAGAGTTGAAAGAAATTAGACTAAAGTTATTGCTTTGCCAGCCGTTGTGTAAGTTTTGTCAAGCGGTGGACTTCTGCAAAGCTCCATTAATTGTTCCTGGGTTTAAAGTTTTCACAGTGCCTCACTGTGATCTTGGGAACATTGCTGGTTTTATGACTCAAGTTCTCTGTGTTTTTTCTTTCTGCAGAGATGAACAGGCATCATTACTCTTTATATGTGCACAACTGCCGCCTGGTGTTTCTGCTGAGACGAGACTTCATTCAGCTGGACTCCTTCAGGCCTGCGGAGTTCCACTGGAAACTGGAACAGGTGAGAGGCCCCAGGGCACCTGTCACCACTCACACACACAAACAGCCACGTCACAACAAACCCTCGGAGAAACAAGGCCGGAGACGAGGCGTGACTTGAAAAATGCCACGTAGATCCGCTTCCATTTCTGCTAATCATTTATGAAGTAAAGTTCACTTTGTATAATTTTCAATTACCTGTTTTTGAATTATTCATTATCTGTGTGACTGATCTTTCAGTTGTGATGAGTGATCTGTCATCACTAGAATGATTATTATCAGAAGGGCAAATTAGAAAACCAATGCCAGCATTGTTCTGAGATTTCCTTTTCCAGAGCTTGTAATCTGGCTTGTTTGGAAACATTTTGATTTAGCTTAAATTTCATGGGTTTTCTTTGACTGATGTTGCGTAAAGTCTACCCAGCTAACAGGGAATGTCCCCAGAACATTGGATAACATTCTCTCAAGAGTTATCAAAATGTTTTTGCAGTAACATTAATAAAACATTACTAGAACTTTCAATATAGCATTTTTAATGTTTTTGTTACTTAATGGAAATGTTAGGGAAACGTTCATACGACCTAAAATTGTTAGCTGGGTAATCCTTTGAGTGAGGACATTAGGATGTATGTCACAGAAAGAGTGAGAGAGCGGGCGAGTGAGAGAGCGAGTGAGAGAGAGTGTGTCGCCATGCCTCCCAGTGCCTGGTGGGGAGAACAGAGAGTCGAGTCGAGACGAGACATGTGTAATCAGAATGAAAAGCTCTCCACAGCAATGACCTCTCACTGTGAATGTAATGATAGTCTTTCGCCCACACCAGTTCTTAACCGCAAATTATGCCCGCGTGCACATTCTCGCATACAGAACCCCGCGGGCACACGTGCAACTTTTCAACCAATTTCTGAGCGACCAATGCAGTCTGATGTTTTAATGCTGTAGAGATCATTTGCTAAGAGGCCTTTAATCAATAATCTAGATCAATTACAGTAAGTAGGGTTCTGGAGTGGACCGGTAAGTAGATCACAGCCCCAGCAGGGTTTGGTCGTATTCCAAATGCCTGCTAGCACCACAATTTTCCACTTATCCTGACAGCAGATGTTTGATTAGCCAAAATAAGACAGGGAATTTGGTTACACGTGTTATATTGCGTTTATTTCCTAGAGGTACTGGTGCTGTAGCATAGTGGCTAAAGATCTGGGCTGGTAACCAAAAGGTCGGAGGTTTGAATCTAGTGTAGGATGATCCATAAGTTGACCCTGTTGTGTCCGTGAGCGAGACACAACATGAATTTCACATTGTCCCTGTAAATGGGAGCGATTGGAAGCCATTTATTCTTAATGAGAGATCTACATAAAGATTGTAAACTTTGTTGCATGTGTCATTTAGTTTAACCAAAAGCTAACGTTATCTGTATCATTAACGTTTTCTGTTAATGATTGGGTTAGGATTAAGCAGTTTTTTCATAAATCTGGAGGTTAAGGGTAAATCTGTAGTATTTATCCTTAGCAGTATACAGTTTATAAACGACAGAACGTCTTAGTATCAGCTGTTACCTCAGGAGACTGGTGGGTTGATGTCACACCTCCTCACAGTAGAAAAGGTAATTAAACTGTTTAGGAAAAAACTGTATAATCGAAAATTGTTATGTGTTTCCAATATCAGCATCATCAGACCAATAAACAATACTGTTGAACAATAATTTAATGCCATTTTAACGCAGATATTGAATGCCAATATGGACACCAGTATGCAGTATTGTGCATCCCTTTGTCTTTATATGTTTTAAAATGCTTTTTAGTAACATATCATTATTCTATATATAGATAAATGTGCTGAGAGCATGAGACAGAGGCAGAGAGGCAGGTTTCCCTTCGATTATGACAGTAGGCTCAGTCTGACGGCTGGTTCTGCCTCGGTGTTCACGCAGGCTGCACATAGTTTGTTACAGGTCAGAAGGAAAATGAGCTCCTTTCAAAGCCACGGCTCATCTCTCGTGGCCAATCAGAGCTGAGATAGGTGATGGGGAAACAGAAGTAAACAATACGGGGTCTGTTGACACACAGATGTGCAAACCTGTCTGCAGAAATACACTTCTCAATTGTACTGTCAACATCCACCATATAAAACTCTGTGGAGCTAAACCTGTGCGATATTTCCCCGTGTGTCTTTCTCGAATGTTTCTTTCATGGCCACTTTTGCTTGATATTTGTAGGGATGAATATTTCTTCCCGTCTGATATCTGCTTGTAAATGAAACACAGATTGAAGGTAACTTTCCTACCTTCAGAAACAGTGTGAAAGTGCTTGTTTACACTTCAGTGCTTTTTTGCTCTTCCTGTTTTCCCCGCCATGTACCTCTTCTCTGGCAGGGTTTGATAATGGTGTGTCTCCAGCTTGGAGACAGTAAACAGAATATGCTCGCCTTGATCTCGGTGCACAGTTCAGCTCTGTTCCCAACATGAGACACATCTATTTTTCTTTCTGTTCTCGCTGCCCTCCCTCCCGTCTGGATGCTTGCCACCGTTACCTAAACAGACGATTATCCTGTTGTAAATGTCACTGTAGTTAGTTTGTCTTCCTTTATCTTTAATCTGAAGAAACAGATACGGGAGCCAGGCTTTTGACATTCGACTAACTCACAACACTGCAGAATTTACAGTTATGCTCATGAACATTTAGCAATAACTTGCTACTGTATGCGTCAAACAAACCTCTGGGTAGATTTTTGAAAGATGTAATGCTACAAACCTTGTGAACTTGGTTCACTTGTAAATTCAAGAACTACCCAGCTAACAGTTTAAGTTTATATTAGGTTACAAAAGCATTATAAATGTTCAAGGAACGTTCAAAATGTCCAGTTTTTAGACGTTGTATTATGATCGATTATCGATCGATTATGATTATGTTTAATTTTTTTTAAAACATTCCACTAACAATGTAAAACTCAGGTTTTATATATATCTATTGTTAAAAACGTTCTATTAATGTTACTGCAAGAACGTTTGTGAGAACGTTTAGAGAAGATTAGCCAAAGTTCTTGAACGTTTCCTGTTAACAAGCCTTTGCATGTGCTTCAAACAAACCTCTGATTAGCTTTTTAAAGATTTTGTGCTACAGCCCGGACCTTAAATTCAAGCACTAGTTCTTAATGTGGACAGACACTCATTGTAACGGCTTGTAGAAACCTTGTATTCACTTTGTTTCCCAGTAGCCTGATAAAAATTTGTCCACCCAGATTCTCGTAAGTTGCGTAGCTTTTGCGTAGGTTTTGCCAAGAGCTTTTTGTGCAGTTTATTAGACACACAAACTACCCACTACTGTAATGTGACAAAGTCAGGGTGCTTTGGCACACTGAGTGCTTGTCAGACTCGATGGATGTGAACGTGTTTGTGTCAGTCAGGGGCCCTGTTGACAGTCTGTCAGAGAGGAACTAAAGGGAGAGGCCGCAGGTGCTGCGGTATTTCTGTCACCATGGCAGCGAGCTGATCTAAAGCACCTGTGGATGATTTGATTGACAGGCAGCTTTCACCCGGGCCAAGCAGCCCACGGCAGTGTGAACGCCATGTTCTATTAAGGGCCCAACATTGATCCAGTGAAATGGCTTCGCTGTGATATCGCGGCAGACAGACATTAAGTTGGAAAGAGAGAGAGAGAGTGGGGGAGAGAGACAGAGGGTGTTGGCTGTTGGGCATCTCAGGCAAATGCTGCTCTCATCAGCACTCTGAGAGGACACTCAATGGCTTCCGCTGCAACTCCATTTAGCCCTATTGATTTTGCAATCTTCCTCACACCTGCCTCTTTAGGTTTTTTACACGCTCTTTTCGTTGAGAGGGAGAGAATGATGAAGAGGGAGCGAGGCTGAGAAAGGAGGAAAAGTGAGGGAATAAGTGATGGGCCCTGTTCGCCACTGTTGTTTTTGTGAACTTTCTTCTCTGCTGTAATCACATGGATTATGGAATGCTTTTAGACCAATAGCTGTTAGTTTGTTTTTGTTTAAAGGGGTAGCTCGCCCAAAAAATAAAAATAATTTTGTCATTATGAATCACTCTTATACTTCCAAACTTGTGTGTTTTTTTGGGGGGGAATATGAAAGTAGAGACTGGAACAATTTTTCAACAATTTCTACTTTTGTGCTTAAAAAAAGAAACCCTTCAGGTTTGGAACCAATGAGGGTATGTAAAATCACATTTTCGTTTGGAGCTGAACTATTGGTTTAATTTAAATACCGTCGGCTGTGAATAAAAGCTTTGATTTAGTCCAAACCTCCCATCAGTGTCAGTGCTAATAGTTTATCGGACAAAGGTTTGTCTATTAAAGTGAGCAATACACCCTGTACAGTCGCATTGATTTAAAGCAATAAAAATGAGGCATCATTTTTTTTCAGAGTGGCCATTAAATGAAGACGTATGGTTCCCGTCCATGAGATCCCAACAGATCTATGAAAACACTGTTTAAGACGTGAGACAAATCATCCGTTAATCTCTCTACAGCTCTTTCATACACTCAGCCACATCAATAGTCAAAGATTTGTTTGTATCGACAGCACCACTTATCGATCGAGATGTGTGCGTGCATGCAGTGAGGGTCCGCGCGTGGCCTGCTTCGGCCAATCAGCATGGGCGTGAGAGAGCCAGAGCGGGCGTGTCATTTATCCCCCCTCTCACTGAAATCATCGACCCGCATCACTGCGGCAGAAAATTACACTCAGTCCTGTCAATATGACATTCATTGTACGCTTATCTACTCACAATTACATGCGCCACATCTGTGGTTCCTTCGGCAACGTGCTTAAGACGCTGTATTGTTTTGTGTTAGATGGATTGCGTTCCATGCATGACCGCTTACTTGCTTTAATGAATACATGAAGACTTATAATGAGATCTCGCAGAGGAGAACACAGAGCTTATCAGATGCTGGAAAACTTAAACTACAGACAAACAGATGTGTCTCGCTGCTGCCTGAGCTCATTTAAATCTGGGCAAGAAGCAAGTGTTGTTTGATTTCTCGCTTTCTAACTAAGATTTCACAGCCCTTTACACTGTATTCTGTACGCAGTAAATATACCTTTATATACACATACATACATACATACATACATACACATATACATACTGTATATATATTCATATACTGTGTATATAACATATACACACACACACATACTATATATATATATATATATATATATATATATATATATATATATATATATATATATATATATATATATATATTAGTACACCTTATATACCAGAATGTTTACATTGTTTTCTGGGTGTAGTATGCGATAGGGAGAGAGGCCAGAAAGAAAACGAACAAAAGATAAACAGTGGTTTGAATCAGTAGCTGTTTGTTGGGCCCACGTTTCATACATCCAAGTTGATAGGGGGCAGTGTAAACACCTTTGAGACAATAACGAGCCAGCAAAACAAAACCAAAACACACTGAACGCACCTTTAGATGTCACTAACTAGTGCACTACTGAATATAAATTATAAGGGGAAGATACACAAGCAGTCAGAAGTTGCAAAACTGTTTCATTTTTTAGCTATTACCTCTCAGGGCACTTTTGCATTCTTTCTCTATTCATGCCTCACGTCTTGCCATAATCACGACCTGTTGTGATGCACCTAAAGGCTGTTTAGCATTGTGAAATAATCATGAGCCTCTGAATAATGCATCTCTATAGCTCTGTTTCCACATTAGCTGAGCAAATTTCGCTCGTCCATCAGCACTAGGCATGACCGCCTCCTTTTACGACTTTTCACAACTTTTCACAAAAGCCGGGCCTAAGAGAGCTTCCAAACACATCTGTTTTCTGCCTGACTTTCATCTACCCCATTCCTTGTTCGGCTTTGTGACGTTCCAAAAATAGAACGACCAAAATATTCAGTCTGCTGTTCTTTTCAGGGGGCGTTCGGTGGTGTGTTCTCACCGCTCTCTCTCCCTCCTACCGTGTTTTGCTTCAAAGTAAATTTTGTTCTCTGCTCCACCAGGAATATTTTGCCTAGAGCCCTAGCGCGCAGAATACAAATTCTCTTTTTTTAAGCCACAATCTGATCAGAATTTTGCCAGCTTCTGATTCATGTGCGCTGAATCTTTGTGCACAAGAAAGTCGTTTTCCTAGAGTGTTTGAACGTGTGGAAAGGGAAGTGATTGCTCTGCCTTATGATTGGCTGAGGGGCTCTGCATGCCCTTATTCAAGAGCATGGCTATTCCCTGCCTCTGAGCCTGTTTCCAGACCACTCTGTCCCAGTGCTATGCCAGTATAATGGATTTGCATCAATAATGCAGGAGTGAGAGGAAGCTGAAAGCGTGTGTGTCTGTGTGTGTGTGTGTGTGTGTGTGTTTGTGCATGTTTCAGAAGAGATAGGAAGTGATAGATGTAGTGAAATGACTTGTGTAGAATTTGGAGAGCTTGACAGGGGAACTATGTTTGAATCGATACACATGTGGATATGAAAGTGTGTGTGTGTTTGTGTGTGTGTGCATGTGGTGTGTACTGTGCTTTGATGAACTGACACTGAACTCTATGGCCCCCATCAGTTCTGGACTGAGATGCGGCAGAGATTTGTTCCTCGGTTCCTCTGATGACTTCCCATGAGTTATTTTCCAGGCAT
The DNA here is from genome assembly GCA_036877525.1 of Chromobotia macracanthus. Taxonomy (NCBI): domain Eukaryota; kingdom Metazoa; phylum Chordata; class Actinopteri; order Cypriniformes; family Botiidae; genus Chromobotia; species Chromobotia macracanthus. The sequence goes on from JAZGTH010000038.1 coordinate 1,186,166, forward strand.
TCACCTCCACACTTTCGATTACCCCCATCCATCCCCAGCCTCCTTTTCGCTCTGCTCTAGCCTCTCTCTCTCTTCCTCTCTTTTCTCTTCTCTCTCTCTCTCTCTCTCTCTCTCTCAGCAATAGTGTGGACTCAGCAAAGGATCAGGGTTTTACTAGTTAGGATGGCCCCATGGTTAGCACCTGCTGGTGAATGCCATAACTACACCATCTGGAATCATTTTATTTTCTTGACTGCGAAACAAAAATAAGCCATGTACTGTATTTTGATTTTATGTATATTTATAAAACTATCTATTTATTTATTTATCTTTATTATAATAAATGAATGGACCTTGTGTGCTGCCTTTCACAACACAGCTCCATATATGTGCCATTGAAGGGCTTGAGAATGTAGATGGTGCCGCTACGTGTAATTTTTCACATGGCATGAATGACTCCCTAGCTAGCAATTTTAGGTTGTAAGAACGTTTCCCTAATGTTTCCATTAAGTTACAAAAGCGTTCTAGAGATGTTTAAAATGTCCAGTTTTTTAGAAGTTGAATTAACGTTATTGCTTGGTTATGAGAACAGTAATCAAATGTTTTTATTTCTGTATTGTTTAATTCTGTAAGGTTCGACTAACAAATTAAGAATAAGATTTTTGATAAATATGATATATAATGTTAAAACATTCTACTAAAGTTACGTTTAAGAACGTTTCTGCCATTAAAGCAACTGCCATTAAGACGAACATGAATGCTAACGGATAGTTTCTACAGTATTACAGACCTCTTTGGCACTCAGACGCACATCAGATCTGAAGGTGAAGTCAAATGAGCATTTCTGGTGGTTTCAGTCTGGTCTGATGTCAACAGCAGAATTTCTGCCATATCAAAACTGCTCAGATTGAAGAAATAGGAGCTGAAATGGCACAGGGTTTACAAAAACCATCTTACCCGCCCTCACAGTTGATTCTGGAGGTTTTCAAAGAGATTGAGATATTTCCAGGGCATGCAGAGGCTTTGAAGTCCTTGAAAAGGTCATATGATAATATCACCAACAGGCCTGAGTTTTCACACACATCCAGACCGTTTGATTTTTTTGTTTCACGGTTAAAAAATCACGCCACGTAAAAACACAGCAGCTCATCATCACATTCAATAATTGAAAACTGGAATCTGAATTTGCACTTTCACCGAAGAACATGCCCAAATCTTCCTTCAGAGACCCCTGTGTTTGTGTGTGTGTGTCTCTGTGTATGACACTGTTGCATTTTAAGCAGGCGTATGCCATAGAGACGGTCCCGGGCTCATTAGCTGAGTATTTTATTGTCTCATTATGTTGTTTACGAGATGAAAAAATGCGCACACTCTCCGCCACGGTAACACACCGCGAAATATCAACTCACTCAAAGTTTCTCCCTCACACACTCCCCCAGGGGAAATGGAGAAGACACACAGACCCGAGTGTGTCATTATTGACATACTAATAAGTTAGCAGCCGTGTGCCACAGACGGCAGGGTGGCCGGCGTTGCTCACCATTGTGTGTGGAGAGTATCTGCTTTTTTTATTAAACAGCCCAGTGGGAGGCTCACTACTTTCACACTCACAGCCAGCAACCTAACCTGACTGCATTCTGATGTCAACTCTGTGGAAATGTGTGTGAGAGTGTGAGAATGTATTTCACAGACAGAAGATTGGTGTATGTTTTTCAATGTCTTCCTGAATGTGTCACTTACAGCACGCTTTTTGGACATGGTAACATGGTAATACTGTGAAGTATTCTCTGTTTGTTTGATTTTTGAGACGTGTACGGTATCATGGTACCTCTATTGCTTTTTAACGTTCGACTAACAATTTAGGAATGGCGTTTTTGATATATATGATATATAACATTACAAAGCATTCTACTAATGTCACTGCAAGAATGTTTTGATATGTTCTTTGAGAAAGCTTTTAGAGAATATTAGCCAACGATCTGAGAATGTTCCCTGTTAGCTGGAAAAATACCATGGTTATGATTCATCTCTGTACCTTTGTATATTCTTTATTTGGCATGGTATCATGGAAAAAATGTTTTTTTTATATATAGGGATAATATAGGGATCATTTCCTACAGTAATTTTTTTACTATCACACACAGCATATATTAGTGTGACATGCTACTATACCCGCACTGTAACGGCACCATGTACAGTAATGTACTGTATGTAAAGGGTGGTTTTTTGCATGCCTGTGTGATTATGTTTGTGTGCGTGTTCGTCTACGTGCATGCTTGTACTTGAACGTGGACCCTCATTACCATTGTCCAATTTCCACATATCTATTACTGTAAAAACAATTTGCTCCTGCTCTGGGCTGCAGATAGATTAATTTACACAGTGTAGGGTCCAAATTAGGAGACTTGGGAGAGGTCACTCTTTAGTTGACTTTTGTCCCGGAGGGCACAGTCTAATTCCTGCTCTAATTACTCACTCTGTCAGCCTGTAATTTATAGTCACCTTCCAATAGACCGCAGGCGCGCCGCCACCTCTGTTACCATGCTGCAGTTCTCAGAGAGATCCGATGCTAAACAAACAACACCCTCAATATACATCCACCATTAAGCACACCAGGACTTGTCAGGCGTCAGTCAAAACACGCTTGCACGCTTTTGTGTCTTTGTCGTAATCTTGCGCTATGCCAAGCAGGTTGCCATGTTTTTTGGTGAATTTAATGATGTGTTTTGTGTGATTGGATCATTAGCTCTGTTTTTGTGGCGCCTGCTGGCTTTCATTTTCAAATGCTGGCCCCTGCCTGGACTGAATTTTCACTCGATAAACAGAGTTTAAGCGCAGAATACCAATCTTGCTCCAATGACCTTATGAATATTGAGAAAATCATAGCGTGACCACAAAAGACATAATCTTTGCCTGCTTGTTTATGTAGGTCTCCCAAACAATTCTTAATATCATCACAGTGCTGCCATGGCGATGTAGCAGGAACATGTTGGATTTGCATTTAAATTCTACAAAAGGTTTTTCTTTTTAACGGTTCAACAATAAAATGTTATTTCCATAGGGACTTTTTGTACAAGGCGTGTAGCCTGTGAATAAACATACGCAAATGAGATAATTTGCCATTGTCCTCTCGCGCTCTTGCTGCATACTACCTGTGCATGGCCTTATTTTCTCTCTCGACGTATGTGTGGGTTTTAAGTGGTACTGGAGAGAAAGGGAAATGGAATTGTCACTCTTCATTGTGTTATGGCTTTATAGAACTCCTTTGTTATTTGCCATGTAGAAAAAAAAACAAGAGACAGACAATCTGGTTTTATGCTGACTGGGAAAAGTTTCCACATTCTTGTGCTCATGCGGTGGTTCGTTAAAAGATTGAAGTATTAATCCGGTAATCGATAGTAGTGTGACTAACGTAACTGCATTATTAGAAGAACATTGGCGCAGTTGTTTTCAAAGTCGTGTCTGGTTTTCAAGCTGTTGTCTGACAAGTGGCTGAAGTTATTTTTACATTTGTATACACATGTATCGCACACACAATGTTACTGAGCAAAATGAAGCAACAGCCGAGCAATAATGAAGCACTCGTCTAAAATGGCCTTCCTCGAGTATCATTGGGAAGTCAAGTTTATTTAGCTAATAAGTTCATTTAGATGATTTCTTTAAAAAACATCCAGGTTTTAAGACATTGTATTAATGTTATTGTTTGGTTATAAGAATGACGTTCAAATATTTTTATTCTGTAACGTTTTTAAAACGTTCCAGTAACTTCTTAAGTGTTTATTAACAATGTTTTTGATTTAGCTAATCAGCATATTTAGATGATTCATTTCAACAAACTGGTTCAAAAAATGATTCATTATGTAAAGATAATTATTTAAAGACTGTTTAAATAAGGAAATATTTAAAGAGTTATCATTCGGTAGTGTTCTCTGAATTATATTGTAGCCAAATATTTATTTAATTATTGCTGTATGAATTGTGTTTTCACTTATTTAAATGAGGTTTTTTGTTTAGTATTAGTTGTTTTTATTGTAAAATTGTGTGTTGGTGCTGTTACTGTACAGTAACTCTCTGCTGTATTGAGATGCTTGATGTAGCATGTATACATTGATGCATATTTGTCCTATATAGAGGCTGTTCTGATTTTTTATGGTAATTGCCCCATTATTTGGCCCGAATGTAATTAGCTCCTTTTTGCTAGTACTTCAAACATACAGCTTAGACTTAGTATTGCAACTACTTCAGACAATGAGTAGCTTGTAGCTTGGCAAGCTACACTTTCAAAGTAGCTTGCACAACAAGGAGGGTGTGAGTGTGGACCTGAGTCCAAATTTGTGCCACTACAAAGCTAACAAGGGTATGACATTTTAAAAATTCAAAATCAGTCACTGGTTCTCTTGTGAACTGATCTTTAGATCGCTGTCATAAAGCATCCATTTTCTTTTGTATCTCTTTGTTCTCTTCCCTGCGGAGAGATTTTAATATTCCCCATTAAAACTCTCCAAACTTAATCAGTTGGTAACTCGTCTCTGATGGAATCAAGATTCTATTTAAAACTCCAGCTCTCAGCCGAGGCTGATCATTTGTGTCTGTCCTGAATAAAGCAATAGCCAGATCCTCCATCCACATAGACATCAGCAGCCTGCATCATGGCCCACTGCATCTTAAATCTGCTCCTCTAAGTCCGTCTCTATTCTCTCTCATATCATTTTGGCCTAAGAACGGTCATTTCGCTCTTTGTATGTATCATTGCAGTCAGTAAATTGCTATGTTTGTCTTTCCTGCTCAGACAGCACATCAGATAGCCCACAGACTAAACTTTCTTCTGTAATGTGGGTGTTTAGAAGCATCTCTATGACTGACTTTCTCAGTTAGAGGTGCACACAAGTAATTCCATCTAATGTAATTCCATGGGAAAGTCCCAGGTTGTGTTTTATGTTTAAGAATGTTTCTGTAACGTTTCCATAAAGTAACATAAACGTTAAAAATATTATCTTGAATGTTTTGGGAATGTTCAGAACATCCATTATATTAATGTCATTGCTTGGTTAGAAGAATGTAATTCAAAAGTTTTTTTAATTCTGTAACATTTTTAAAACGTTCCACTGACTACTTAAAAAACATTTTGGATATATGATATAAAACGTTCTACTAACATTACTGCCAGAATGTTTTGAATAACTTTAAGAGAACTTTTTGACAATATTCCCTGTTAGCTGGGTTTCTCAGTTAGAGGTGCACGTAAGTAATTCCATCTAATTTAATTCTACACAGAAGTCTAGGAAGTGTTTGTTGGCTGAGCTCCATCTGTCGTCTCAAATAAGGCTCGCGGGAGAATATCAGAGTGCAGGTGTCTGGATATGCTTTCTGTTCCAGTAGTATCTACGCTGTTTCAGAGTCGGGCCAACATGCAGGTGTGCGAATGACAGTCTCTGAGCATGTGCTATTTGGCAGAGCAGCAAACTTCTCTAATCAATTACCCGAATGCCCTTTACTGTTCCGATCACCCTCACGCAAGTCGTGACTGCTATCTGAAGATCTCTCCCAACCCTGAACCTTGTGAGCTTTATCTCTGTCTACCTATTTGCGAAAGTTTCTTTCTAGTAATCGATTATGAGATGTGTATCTACACCTCCAGAAGAGAATGGAGGAAAAGCACTTTTTCACTTATATTTTTGCCAGTACTGATATAGAACAAGTAATTTCTCCCACAGGGCCATTTGAGGTACTAGATGATGGAACAGATAAAGTAGCACCTAAAATTAGCCTAATCTGCAGTTCAATCAAGAAAATAATGAAAGCTTGAATTGCACCTCCCAAGCCCACGGTTAGAGTCCCTGGACTCTTTGATTAAATGTCACCTCCTTACAGTTCTCTGCAGTAACTATTTCAATTCTTCCAAAATATTTTTGACCCTCTTTTTTAAAAGAAACAGATGGCTGTACTTCAGGGACGGTGAAAAAGCATTATTATAAACTCTGAGTGTGCTAGTTACAAGCCTGTGTCTTAATGTATTTACTTCTTTGTTCCAAAACCTACATAGCTAACACTTTTAGGTTGTAAGAACGTTTCCCTAAAATTTCCATTAGGTAACAAAACATTAAAAATGTTATTAACATTTTATTTAAAAATGTCACTTTGAATGTCCTAGAAACGTTCAAAATGTCCAGTTCTTTAGACGTTGTGATAACATCATTGCTTGGTTATAAGAACATTATTCAAACTTTTGTAATGCTTATGTAATGTTTTTATAACCTTCCACTAACAATTTAAGAATAACGGTTTTGGCATATGTGATATGTAACGTTAACAAAGCATTCTGCTAACGTCACTGCAAGGATATTTTTTAACTTTGAGAGAATTTGTAGAGAACAACATTCTAAGAACGTTCCCTGTTAGCTGGGTAGCAGGCTGACTATGGATACAGCATAAGCTGAAGAAATGTTCCAGAAAGCTCAGCAACTTAATTATGCTGCCTTCTAAGACATCTAGTTTTGGATGAATTAAGGCAATATCGCATGCATCTTTTATTAAAGGCAATCCCATAATGCATTGTGATGAGTGCAGTGACAGAACCTACAATGGCAGACAAGGTGACAGAAATGTTGATTATCAATATGCTGACATTTCATTCAACACTGAAAAGTGTCCCCTAAAATGTAATCTGTGCATAAAGAACTAATGCCTATTGTACTGTCTGTGGAGCACTGCAGATCGTTTACTTCGTGAGGTTCATCATGAGGTTCCGTGATTGTTAGGCAGCTGCCTATGTAGGCAGCAGGCAGCTTGGCAGCTCACTAGCTTTTGAAACAGCTATTGCATGGTTTTTTCAGTACAGGATGGCAAACACAATGCATTAATGTTGAATGAGGAACAGCCCGGTGCAGCCATAGCCTGCGAGGCATTTCTCTACCGCAGCCAACATGACACAATAATGCTGGAGCGTGTAGAAAGAGATGTATCGTTCTAGGTGTGATTTGTGTTCCAGCTCTCGTTTATTTGTTTGCTCTGAAGGTCGTGAATGCAGTTTGCTGACAAGGGAACAGATTAAAAATGTACAAACGGGGAGAGCGAGCTGGGGATGGATGCGGCATTAAGGAAGCTGCTTTGAAACTGCAAGATGAGATACAAGCAACTCATAATTTTAAGTAGTTCAATTACAGTCTAACTATCCTGTTTAAAAAAAAGTATGTATGTTTGTCTGTCTATGCAGAATTCTATATAGTATTTCTCTCTATTAGGGTTACATGATATGTCGCAATTATGAAAATATTGCAAGCATATCTCATATCTCAATATACATACCGCAATGGTTTCCAATAACTGAATGATTTTAATACTAGTAATAATAGTTATGTATAGTCAAAGTTTTAGGTCAATGCAGAGACTCTATATTTTTAATCATCAGAGCATTTGTCCTATTTATAGGACAGCTTCAATAGGTTCAATTAAATAGTATTTTAACTACAATTATAATTTAACACTTATAATTGTAAAACTGAATATTTTAAATGAACTTTACATGGAACACAATGATTTATATGTAAAATTGAGTCAAAAACATTGAATCAGTTCACTAAAATGAATCATGTTTCCCAGTGCTGCAAATGAGACAGAGTGGATGTGTGTTTAATTATTACCTTTGTTGGCTCGGCTGTGAAGCTGCAGGCACAAAACAATGTGACAAAACTTGTGATTTAGTGTTTTGTCACACTACATTGCTGCACCGGAAAACGGTAGCTTGTTACTGAAGCTCCGCTGTTTACTCTTGTGATTTACTCACCAGTGCTGGCTGGATGTGAGGGAGGAGGAATCACAGGCCAAATGTTTTAAGCGTTTTCTAATCCTTATTGGCGTGTGCTTTTGTGTGCTGAAACAGCCAAAATCATCTCCTGTCAAGCCAAGATTAATGCTGCATGCATGTTTTTCATTAGCAGCAAAGCAAGCATGCTCTTGCGCGCTGTGCATTCTGTTCCTCGTTCCTCCACGGACATGCGACTGGATAAAGCTTGCACATGTTCAGATTTGTGCAGTTAAAAGCACATTGAGTGTGTTTAAACATGTTTACACACGTTGGAGGGAAATTTAGTGCTGTGACTGACTGATAAATGTGTGACAGCTTCCGAAGTTTGATAAGCAGTGTGGAGTTTTTGCAATCTACATATTTTGCTCACGGCTTTTGCACACAGTTGCGCGGCAATTAACAATTTTAAGTGCTGTCCACATGTTTACACACCGCAGGCTATTCGTTTCCATACTCAGAACAGAAGCCCAGTTTTAGAGACACGTTGCATGGCCTGTTTAATTAACCGGCGCTAATGCTACTGCTTACATGCCTCATTGACACTGGACATTGCAAAAATAAGCGCATGCAATTTAGAAAGCCAAATCTTCTCCAGTTCTGGAGTCTTTTGAAGAGTCTTTTTCTCTTTAATGAGCTGGCGACACAGGATCATAAATTCTGCTCATATTTGAGAAAACAGTGATTTAAGCCTGTAGTAAAAACACTCAGTTGTGCTGTAAAAATGTTACCGTGTTTGTGTGTAAATTGTGAGTTAGAATATATTGTGGTGAATTCAAAGGCTAGAATTTTGACTTTGTTGGGAAATTGTTTAGGTCCCCATGAGGAAGCCTATAAATCATACAGAATGATCTTTTTTTAAAAAAATCCTGAATTTCTGATCTATTTAAAAGTTTATGTTAAGGGGTAGTGTTAGTGTATATATAATATATATATATATATATAAATATATATAAATATAACCGAATATTTAACAGAATTTAACAACATTTAACAGAGTGTGACTCTGCAACTAAACCAGTCTATATCAGCTCAACATCCTAATATCCCAGAATGCCTCTCAATGTCCTGGATTTCACCACAGGTGCTCATACAAAGACACTGAATGGCCTGACAATGACACTCTGTATGTGTGTGCGTGTGTATTTATCATTGTGACATTGAGAAGGACAGAAACAGGTTAGAAGCTCAGACAGAGTGAGAAAGAAAAAAGCCGCCGTAAAAGTCCAGTGAGATGGAGATAAACAGAATATCTATTCTACAGAAAGAGAGATGAAGAGAGGGATCCAGACTGAGATCTGTCCCCGGAGGCAGCAGTTAGGCAGGGAGACGGAGCTTCTCTCTGGAGACCCGGATTTAGACACAGAGGCAACTCTCCATTAACTGCTCTCTACAGCAGCTCACCAACATCCACCCAGGTTCCTTCCGTGCCATCTGGTGCTCTCTGTGACTGCACATGTGCTTGTGGATGGATCTATGCACGCACATGCATGTTTACCGCACTATACTACTGGCAAATTATCATTATGACATTATTGCTGCACTGACGAGCTCATTTCATTTCCCTGTAAACACGAGCAGGTGGCGGCGTTACTTGCGGCTGATTACACATGAACCTCAATTAAGATTTCATTGAGTTTTCGATGTGTCATTTATTTTCACTTCTTCGTAACAAATCCGTAAGCATTCTTGTTTGCGATAAACAGACTCGGGTCAGGATGGCTAGTCATCCAGCGACTCTTCAGTCAATTAATGAAAGGTGTAACATGCTGACTGCATTCTGTGCTTTGGTGAAGTAGTAGTAGTAGTAACAGTTACTGTTGCCCTTATTAAAACCCTCTCTGACAAGTACTATGAATTCATTCATTTTAAAGCAGTACCACTGAAATTACTAAAGTTAACAACCTTCACTAATTAACTAGTTGACTATCTGAGGTGAGCGCATGGCTTTTGTGATGATATATGTTTAATCCATGTCAGGTGGAAATTATACAGGGCTACCTTAAAAGCAGGGTAGGTGATTTTTTTCCAGAAACATTTTTGTTATGCTGGTTGAAAGTGTCTTTACATCCTAATAGCAATCGCTTAAGTGGTCTAAATAAATTTATTTTAATATATATAAGACACATATGGCTTTAGTTTATATATATATATATATATATATATATATATATATATATATATATATATATATATATATATATATATATATATATATATATATATATATATATATATATTGCTTTTACACCAGCTTTTCGGCTCTGTTGCAAAAGTAGCCTCATTAAAAATTACAGTTTGTTGCAGCTTCGCCCTTATGATTAGCATGTTCAGCTTCGGTTCTAATACAGACAATGAGAGTTTGAATTCAGCTTGCATCATTTTACAGTTCTCGTCTTCCTTTTCCTCCCTGACAATTCTTATCCTCCTATGAATAAACGTGGCAGATTGTGAAAAGAAAATATTTATTTAACAAAACTTATTGGCAGGATGGCAATTAAAGTTTGAAAGGGTAAAGCGAGGCAATTACATGTGGTTGAGGTCTCTTTTCACCAGTGTTCTGAATCCTCAAAAAAGAATCACCTACAGCAGAGAAATCTACTTTAGCCTTCACATGTTTTCAACTAATGGTTTCTTTTAAAATGCCTGCGGTTGTTCAATGTGACCGTGTGAGTTGGTAGAAGCAAAAAGTGATAAATAAAGGAACTATAAATGACTGTTGTTTGCATTGATTTGTAAAGTGATTTGATGTTTCTTGTACTTGTACTGTATCTTTGTCTCTATAATTAGCGTCTGATCATAATTATACTTAATTAATGTACCTGATGAATAGCAGAGCTAATGAGAGATAATTAAGTTAAATCTCTGTTTCATTAAGGGCAAGTAAAACTAGCTCACGTTGATCATCTCACGCTAATAAAAAGAATCGCTTTTGTATCATCAAATGTTTGGTTGGCAGTGCAGTTATCATTTAGCAGGAGCACGTGAACTGTTTACATTTGTGTGTAGTTTGGACTGATTCAGACTGATTCAGGATGTTTGGAAAGATTTATTCCGAATATTTGGGAACTGTAAAGAATTCCCAGTTTGATTCTTCTTAAAACTATTTTAATTCCATTCCATGATTTAATACATATAAAGAAATGCAGTTCTTACTGCATTTGCTGACATTAGCTGCCCAAACAATTCATTCAGTTTAGAGTTTAATGAAACAGATGTAACAAATTAAAAAAACTGACTTTTTAATGAGGGGCAAAGATGGCATAAATGTAATAATTGGTCATTAAATACCTATTAAATAATTGGTCATTTATTAACTACACTTTGTTTAAAACTGAAGAATTTTGTTTTGTTTTTGGTAACATATTAATTTTATTTATTTAAATGAATTTGTAGTATAACTAGATTGTATTACAATTATACCGTTTCAATTTGTATCTTTAACTCTGTGTCATAAGAAACAAAAGGCCATAACTCCATGTTCTGTCTCATCCCCAGATCTGTGATAAAGAATGGCATTACTATGTCATTAACGTGGAGTTTCCTTCAGTGACGCTCTTTGTGGATGGAGTGACGTATGAACCCTACCTTGTGACGGACGATTGGCCCATCCACCCCTCTGAGATCGATGTTCAGCTTACCGTGGGTGCCTGCTGGCAAGGTGAGCCCATGAAAAAGCTGTTGTTTCCATTATACCTTAAGAGAAGAATCAATAAAATTAAAGAGTGACATAATTGTGGTTTCGGCAGAGCAGCCACAAGAGGGATGGATCAGCATCCACAGATTTTGAGAAGTGGTCAGATCTCAGTCTCAGACTTAAGAGAGGGCTGGACTAAAAGACATCTACATTATTGATATGACATTGAGAGCGCAACAGCGGTGGTTCGAATACCAAGAGAGAGGCAATGTGTTTGGCCCCAGGCTGCCCTGGTTCCTCATTTAATCAAAGAGACTCAGGCGTGAAAACATCAAAAAAGAAACACAGCCTGTCAGCTTCAGCCTTTTGAAATCGAGCTAATGACCGTATTTAAATGGAGAGACTGTCCTTAACACCGCTTTCATGAGCTAAATAATTAAAAAAAGTTGCGGAGAGAATGGAGGAGAATCTTCTAAATTGCAAAGCTGACGTGGGCAGCGAGGTCCTAAATTCCGACCTCTTAACGGCATTTAGATTTCTTTTCATCCATCCTGATTGCGGATTATTCTCTCTTCTTCTCTCGCTTTGAATCGTGATTCTCAGAAGAAGCCCGTAGTGAGGATTAAAAGACCCTGAATGGAGGACAAGTTCACTTGCTATTACATGCCGATGAAACTCGCCTAAGCTTCACTAAACCGCAACTGATAACTTTCCGAGCTATTAGCGGGCGAGATTGCCTCCCACACTCCCTCCTTTTTCACTCTGCGCAATCAACAACGTAATGACAAGACGCCTTATAATGGAAACTGCGGACGGTATTTGTTCAGCCCAAATTGAGATCCTTGTCTTTTTCGAGTTGAAAATTGGGTTTGGTGGCCATTGTCTTCGCGACAAATCGAATAGGATTATCGTACTTTTTCTAGAGCTTCACTAACACAATCGCCGATGTTGTGTAAAATGTCTGTTATCAATTAGCGCTACAAACACCATTTTTTGGCTGCAGAGCAAGTGAGTTAGCACATTTTGTGTTTTAATTCCCGCCTTTTCATGCCTTCTGGGTATTCAAGCAAAAAAAATCAAGACGAAAGCAAGTTAAAACAAACTTGTGCTTTAATAAGTGAGAAATGACTGGGAAATAAAGTCATTACACAGTAGCTGTAACACTACTGTGTTTGGTTATAATGAGAGATCAGATGTGTTTATATAAATGTACGATTAGAACTGTGCTGTTTCCACAGAGCTCAGGCTGGGTTGTGCTTGTTATTATTGTCTTTCATGCCGCCCCTGATCGATACAGATAGATATGCTGTTGACGTCTCTTGTATCCCATGTGAGGGCTGCAGTCTCATTAGCATGTTTGTCCTTTAGGGGGAGCACGAACCAGAATGCAAATGCCTCACTGCTGTTTCATCTGTGGAATAACATTTAATTGATAACATCTGTCAACTAAATAATTTAAAATCATAAGCAATTAGGCCTTGGAAGCGCAGGCCTTCATTGTGAGGCTTTAGGAGTGACAGTGCTGGCTGCATCTGGAGCTATTAGACTCTCCAAATCTGCCAGCTCATCAGTCACGGATAAGGGAGGAAAAACAGCATGTGTTAAAGGAGACAGGTCTTTCTCTTTCTGCTTTACTCCTTATGCTTATGTTTCTCTTGCTTTTTTTTGTATATAGATACCCATTAAGTAGGGATGGGTCATGCTTTATGAATCAAGATTGTTTGTTTATATATCTTCTATATAGCTATGTATATATAAATGTGTGTATACACATTTTTTATATACATTTCTATATGTATTTAATAATATATAAGCAAAACATCTACATGCTGATGTTGGGCTGTTATTTATCTGTATATATATATATATATAATATGTATGTTGTAATGTTCTGACAGTTTGTTGGTCGTGTGTTGGTCGATATTTGTATGTAGGAGGGGAGGTGACCACTCCACGGTTCACACAATATTTTCGAGGAAGTCTCTCAGGCCTGACTATCCGACCAGGGAAGATTGCGACTCAGAAAGTGATCTCCTGCTTACAGGCCTGCAAGGAGGGCCTGGACATCAGCTCTCTCGAAAGTCTCGGCAAAGGCATAAAGGTGCAAACACGCAGCCATGTGTGCTCAGGGTCCAAAATTACTGTAAATTTTTGCCATACCTGCTAATTGCAGATAAATTGGCCATAAATGTTTCTTTCACAAGTCATGAAAGTGTATTTCACGTTTTTTTCTAAATATTATTTTTTATTTTTGTATTATTTTTTATATTTTATTTTTTTTGTTTGTTTTGTTTTCTATATTTGTGACAAACAGTGCAGGTCATTGTGTCACTCACACACACAAACATACACACATATGCAAAGCCTTTCAATGGAAAGATTATACTGTAGGCTATTCTATTCTATTTATCTCTATAATATCCTCTGAATTTATTCCAGAATTCTTTGACATTAGTCAATCCACAGCCACATATTCATTTATATGTAAATGCGTTGACTCATTCGTGCGCTCCGTTGCTTTTGCGTTATTTTCTCGCGATTATGAAAATGACTCTTACTCATACGCTCTTGATCCATCTCAGTTCCACTTCAACCCGGCTCAGTCAGTGCTGGTCATGGAGGCAGATGACTTGGAGAACATCAATACCGCCATGACGAAAGTTTCCTACATCAACTCTCGGCAGTTCCCCACTCCTGGTCTGCGCAAACTCCACATAACCACCACAGTTCAGTGAGTACTGCAGTAAACATCATCAGACTGCACTACTTCAGCACATAAAGAGATGAAAGCTTTCATTATTCTATGTCATGTCAATGGCTGCCTACAGGATGACCTCCTGAAAGCAGTAATCCTGTAAATGTACACACCAGTGAATGAGCTAAATGATAAATGAATGTTTTTTAATATTTGTTTGGCAAAAACTAGTTTTATCAGATGCTGTTTGTCTAATGACTCAGTAACATTTTTGTTAAATTAGTTTATTTCATTTAAGCATATTTTTTATAAGCACTGCAGGGGTTACTTAACTATATATCGGGGACAAATTTGTACCCAAAAGTCAGCAAAACCTGACAAATCTGTGCAACACTGTTTGGGGACGTCCCTATTTGTTAAAAACACAGTATAAAAATATAGTAAAGTTTTTACAGTTTTACATTTTTTTTTAAATGAAAAAAACATTTTCTATTAGGGTTAGGGTTACGTTTATTATATTGTTTATAACTAGCTGTGTATCAAAACAATAGAAGTCGATGTAATGTCCCCATTTTGATAGCTAAGCATAAGTGTGTGTTTTTGTGTGTGTGCCAAATTAATAATCATTTGGGAACAAATTTGTCCCCCAAAAGCTGACAAATTATTCCTTTGGGGATATCTGGGATGTCCTCATTTGTATAAAATAAAGTATAAATAAAGTGCATAATAATGGGAAGAGTATAGAAGATAATAAAAGTAAAGAGGAGAGGACACAGGAGAAGACAGAAGAAGAGAAGGCTAATGCTGGTCAACCATTTCCACTAACTAGACCAGCATCAAACCATCACTACCCAGCATGGAAATTCATTTCTTTTTTGAAACTTCTCTACATGACTATTATAGTTCTGTGAAATGTCAATGTGCATTTACTGCTAGCAAGGCAGTCTGTGTGGACAATGGCCAGGCAGCTGGTGAGGATGTCTGCAGTGCTTTTGAGAGCAGATGATGAGCACATGAAAAGCTGTGAGAAAGGAGAATCTGCAGTGTCAGAGAGTCAATCTCCACCGTACAACACAATGAAAGATACCATCAAACAGCATGACACTGGTCAGGTCAGCCAGTAACAACCCATTCCAGAACAAAACACTATACAACACATAGTGTTGTATAACACATTTTGTGTGTGTTTTACTACTTAAAACACACACGAAAAACACACAATGTAGCATATCAGAGAACAGCAGAGAAACTGCTCATCTGATTTCAGAACACGACTTCTTGTTGATGTGTCATGTACAGCATTTTAGTAATATAGATCACAACATACAGCAAATAATACAAAAGGTTTAATTGCTGTATTAAATTATGCCTTTTAAAGCTGCAATCCGTATTTTTGCCTCTCTGTCGCCATCTCTGTTTGAAACATAAAATTGCTGGTTACTTTACATACATTTCTTTACATCCATTGAAGTCAAATGAACCAAACTGACATTTCCCGGAAAAGCTGACCCGACAGCCCAGATTATAAACCATTATTATAAGCTTACCGTCGCAAATCGAGGTAAGGAAACCATGGTGAACACTGATCTGTTATGTACATGCTGATCTGTTATGTAATATTTTATATATATATATATATTTCTAATGTATACTTGGTGATGTCCTGTATTCATTGTATTTTATGTGGTTCTTTGGCTAATGCACCAATGTTTAAGACATGGGATCAATACCTGCCTACCTTGTATCTGTCTGTCTGTCGCAGTTAGAGTCTAATAATTCATCTAATAATTAATTGTGATTTAAGCTGCAGTTTTAAATACCACATTATGCATGAGAGTGTCCTTTACTCTATAGGGATGTTCATTGGCTTGTCATGGGTGAACTTTCAGTTAGATTGTGTTGTCTGACAGCAGTCTAATGAAAACTATTGGGTTCGATAGTGCTCGGCTGATTCTTAGCCAAATGAAACTTATCAGTGCTGAAAGCGAAAGCTAGAGAGAGAATGAAGAGAGAAAGAGGGCCTTTAATACACGTCTGGGGTGCATTGGCGAAGAGGACCGTCTAAATAAGAACAGACTTTTCTGGTCGATATTGTAGCGAGCCGTGGCTCTTGTAATGGCTGGAGTCCGGCTCAGACCAGCTCCCAATATCCTTAAATCAGGCCCGTAAATAAAGAGAGACCGCCGCTGCCTTCCGCCCATCTCCTTTAACGTGTCGCTCCAGTCGACCAAGGGGGACCCACTTTAACACACCACAAACTTTCCTCCGTCATTTTTACGGCGGTCATTAGGGGTAATTGTTTAGTCGGTTCCGCGCAATTTTGCACTCCTCCTGCCTTCTCATTCGAGGCCATTCACCGCGGTGACTTGAGAGAGTGGCGCGCCTTGCGTGGGAATTACCTCTGGGAGCTCACACGCTGTCGCTCGTGCGGTTAAGTATTGCCCTGCCCGTGACTGTGACGTTGAGGGGCCGTTGTCGTGAACAAACGGATAGTTCTTAATTAGGGGTCGAGTAAATAAACGAATTAGTAAATGAACGAGCGCTCTGTGAGACTCACCCTTGAAAAGCAGTAATTACTGGGTGCATCGGGAGAAGGGAGCCCTGTTAATCCTAAGACACTTTATTTTCCCCTTCTTTCCTCACATACTAACCGTAATGAAGCTGGAGGGACTCCAGCTTCCCCAGTAGGTCTGGTTCAGTACATGCTTCAGTGAATCTGTCTTAATCAACACTTTCCGACCGCTGTGCCCGCTTTCTCAGCTGGCATCGGGAGGAGGTGGCAACACACCGAACACGGCGCTCAGCACTGCGCAAATATTTTTGTCGACTTCCTGCTTTAAAACTAGTAATGTTTCTGTCCCTCATCGGTCCCTTGGTTGATTCGACCTGAGAGGTGCGACCACGCCGATGTTGATGATGACAGCCTGAAATAAACAGTCAGTCACAACTGTCCAAACACTAGAAAAAATAGACTATGTGAATGCCATTGAATATGATAATAGTTGCGAAGATCTCAATGCGTTCTTGGTTAAATTTAGATTGGTATTGCAAGTGTGTTTGTCTGATGACAAATGAAGCAAGAAGCTGATGGTTAGGCAGTGATTTTTCCACTGCAGTTGTTGGGAACGATGCAAAGGTTAAAATCACAGCCCACAGCCTCGAGTTTTCTAAAACAGTGGCAACAGGCCCATAATACAAGCCAACAATGTTAAATTAATGATACAAATTTAATAAAACAATAGTGCATCCAAAAATAAAAATTCAGTTTTTCTGAAAATTTTAATGGGATAGAATTTGAAACAACCCTTTCACAAAAAAAATATGTTTGTGTGCTTGTGCTAACTTTATTTAATATAAATGCCCTCAGGTTTCCTAATGACATTAATGCATTTTTAAGTGTGGCTAAAGTGTCCATATACATCCCGGGGATGATTTCCTGAGCACTTGTCTTGGTTGTGTACGATTATTTTAGGCTGTTATCAGACATTTATGTCGGCTTACATGTCAGGTTCATTTCAGCTTTTATCAAAACTGAAGCCATGGGTTATTTTTATGTCACTTGTTTTCCTGCTCTGCTTTTCACAGATGTTTTGGTGAAGATACATGCATTTCCATACCGGACGTCAAGGCAGTGGTGATGGTGCTACCACCCAGCGAGCCTCGGATCACCATTGCTGGGGTGGAGCGGCTGGTTTGGCCGGCAGCTCAACTCAGAGCCTCTGTTGGGGTGACCCTGTTCAAGGACATCCACATCATTAGTACAGTCACCAAAACCGACACCACCCTCAGCACAGGTGATAGATGAGTCCCTTTGACTGCTCATATATTAACATAATCCCACACTTACCCGTTCATTCATTTAAGAGGTGCCACAGCTGTGCATTTTGCCTGTATTGGAGACGTCTAAATGACGGTGTATGTTTACTCAATTTTCCTCCCATAGATTTCCCCTCACAGGGTTTTGTATAATGGTTTAGTCTATTATTATCAAGATTATAAATGCCTTCTGCTGGTTATTACACTGACCCTAAGTCAATTGTTTTTTATTTGTGTCCTTTTTCATTTAAAGTTCAACAAAAGTGTCCTGCTCCCTTTATCGAATGCAGAGCCAGGGTAGTGAAGCAATAAATCATCAAAATTAAATTCATACACAATCAATGGCTGTTTGTGGATACATCGGAAGGTCATATATTTGCCACTGTGTATCTGTGCCCATGTAATGGTTTGTGTATGTGTGTGTGTAGCCCGGAGGCCTGGGGTTCTGGAGTTGATGCATAACCTGGATTATTGCGATGTTCTGGTGATCGGAGAGGAGCTGGACCCAGAGAGCGAGAGCCTGGAAATCCACCACAGTTCCCTCCTGGGCAAACACCTGGATGCCACCAATTCTACCTCTGGCATCTCCATCTATGGTGAATTTTTACCACATCAAATCAACTTTACAGCCATGCTTTCTCATAATGTATTATTTACTCTATTACGTATTGACCAAACTCTCTCCTTTATTGTTTATCTATAAAGCTCTCCATCTTCAAAAGTGTTTCTTTTAATAATGAATTCTTCATGTACAGTGTATTTTAGATCTAGCGCCTTGATTTATCTGTATATGCCCAACCGCTGCAACATGGTATTGACTGCGTAAATGAATTTTAATAAATATTCTGCCTTAAAAACAATTTGTGCAGTCTGTCAACAGCATCTGTATCATGCTGTCCATTACCACAATAAATGTCTTTTATTTAAGAAAACACAATTTGGAAAAGAAAAAACATATCTAGCCGTTTTTAGTAATAAAACAAGGTTGTGTATCTAGTGAATGTTGTGGATGATCACAAAATTCTAAGAATTTTTATGCGTCCAAAAAAAGTAAAAAATAAAGTAGTTTAGAAATAAAAAAGTTTAAAAGTCACTCTCTGTTATTCTCTGTCTTTTGATCAAACACTAACCCTGATCCAGCTTAGAATCCTTAAAAGAACTTTAACAATCATACTGTACATTTGGCTTTTTGTGAGAGAACATTTGAATCAGCTTGACATTTCGTAAAGTGGTTCAAGAGTTTCTGCTGCATTTATTGGTGAAGGACTAAGAACCTCTTTCATTCAGAGGTTCTTCATTCAGAGAATCCATTTTAAATGTCTTTCAGCCCGCTGGAGCTCTTTTGTTTGAGTGCATGTGGCTTGCTGACTCTGGTTCATCTTTGGTCTCAGGTGTGGACTCCATGGTGCATTATGAACAGGCCATCAGGCAGGTGAGGTACCGCAACTGGAAGCCTGGCAGTCTGACCGAGAGAAGGTTTCGTCTCAGTTGTTCTGAGCTGAATGGACGCTACACAAGCAATGAGTTCAACCTGGAGGTCAGAGGTTGCCCTTATACAGGGCAGTGTTTGTGTTGTTTTGTCACCCATTCTCCTTATCCCCGCCTTTCAATTCCAGTCCTGTATTTGTCTTTTCACTTTGGTACTTAAAGCTGCAACAAACAAAAATTAGTTAATGGATAAGTACATAACAGATGAGTGATCAAAACGGTCTCCTTACCTTACCTTGATTTGAAATGGTAAGCTTAAAATAATAATTTATAATTTGAGCTGTCGGGTCCCAATTCTCAGGAAATGTAACTTAAGTTACAATTTTACTTGCAATTTTATGCTTCAAACAGAAATAACGATAGAGAGGCAAACGTTACGGATTACAGCTTTAAAGAGTAACTTTATATATTAGGTTTGACCATTGGCTTTAAGTCTGGTCCACTTTATCAGCACCGTATCAGGTCAAAAACTGTAATGACTGTAATATTGTAATTGCGCTTCGTTTTTTAAAGCATGTTAAACTAATATTTCTCATTTTTATCACATGTAATTTTACATTCTCCATAAGAAAGGCATCGTCTTTTTCTCTATGTCCCACCCCTCAGATTGGAATAGTGCACAGCTCAGAGCCCGTGGAGCATGTCAATCACATGGCCGTCCAATCCCAGTACATGAGACCTGTGCATCATCCACTGGTGGTGCATACCGCCAACTCTGACCACATCTCAGGTACAGCCATCTGTGAAGTCTCTTCATGATGTTTTCCCAATTCTGCTCAGGTCACTAGAATTAATGGGGCCCCAGACACCCAGCAGTGACATCACAGGGCCTGGTTCAATGTTCCTGGAATTCCCTGCTCTGTGATCACGCAGTAACTTTACCCTGAGTGACCTTGGAATACTATTGTCTCGAAACCGAAAAGTTTGTTTTCCATCCTTGACCATTTATTCCGTGATTCAATATTTATCAATATGATTAATTAAAGCTGCATTGTTCTCTCTTACGTTTTCTCATTAGGAGGCCATTAAAAAAGGCAATCACAGAAAATATTCATGAGAGAATTCAGCTTTATCGACCAATCCGCAAGCGCTAACCCGAAAACACAGATACATGCGCACATAATACAAACAAAAAGTCCCATGCGTGCTGGTGCGGGCGGGCTGCAGGCTCTCGAGACTCTGTTGTTGATTTTGAAGGAGCTCTGGAAATAACACTTAGTGTATCAGCTCACGCACAAGCCAGGGACATCAGTGATATCCCCAAGGGCACACAGAGCACAGCTGACCGTAGTGAGACGTAGCATTCTGTTCTCTGGACTGAAGACGGAGAGAAAGAGAGAGACGCGTTGCTTTAGGGGAGACATGGAAAAACAGCAGGTGGCACTGTGACCTCGTGCTCCCAGTCCTGCTTACTGAAGGTCTCAGTAAAGACTCTGTTCTTGAAGTGAACTGTGTGGAACTCCTGTCAACACAGCTCGCCTGGACATCAGCTTGACCTCAGCTGCACGAGCTACATTCACACAGTCAGTGTTTCAGGTTGGCAGTCACAATTTCAGACGAGTGTGACTCTCAAATTGTCCTGTAAACTTCTGTCCATCAGATGGAAAACTGAGCGAATATTCGAAGCCTGTGTGAACAAGTAATGATATTCTTTAGTACCTGTAACCACATAACAGGTAATGATAGTTTCGAAATGAAAGAGTAAAAGATTAAAGAAAGAATAGAGAAACTTTGTTTAATTATAGTAACAATATTATATAGTATCTTTTCAAGTTTAAATTGAAAATAAAAAACCTAAAAGATTAAATAAAGAAAAACCATTATATAATGATCGCATTGACTTCATATAGCTTTCTTTGAGATTTGATTTTCTTGATGTCTCTGCTTCAGGCCAGGTTACGTTTTAATTTTTTTTAAATTCTTAAATTCTAAAAAAAATTAAATTCTTTTAAATTCTGCTTAACAGGAGTTTATTTTTCTGTCTCCACCTGCACAACACCTGCAAGCTATTTTCTGCCATTTCTCATAACCTGAGAGGTGACAGCCATGACATTGGTAACTGACAGTAAAGAATAACCCATGAAGCGAGTCCCGAGTGCCATATGTGTGCCAAAAGCGTGACAGACAGCTCTTTGTCAACTGCTGTACTGTTCATACAGCAAATATTAAACAATTTGAACATGATTAGAACTAGAATACAAAATCTGAATTCTGTAGCTGTGTGTGAGCAGAATTACCGACTGCAAACCAGGCTGTCAACTATTTCTGCTGCTGTACGAAAACACCCTGAGGAAAATTTCATTGCCCTTATTGAAGCTGCTCTTTCATGACTCTGGAGACTTCCAGAGTTCACAGTATTGTTTCATTTTAATATCAGTTTAAAGCTACTGTGTTCACATTTATGCATTTAGCAGATGCTTTTATTCAAATGGACTTACAGTGCATTCAAGTTAAGCATTTTTTTATTATCAGAATGGTATGTGTTCCCTGTGAGTCGAACCCACAACCTTTGTGCTGCTGATGAAATGCTCTACCAATTGAGCTACAAGGACACATAGGTCTTTTTTAATGAAAAATATCTAAGATCATTTGCCTGCCGACTTCGGTGTCTGAACAACTCTGAGTGAATCTGAGATTTCCGCGGCAACTGAAGAGAAGATATAAGAAAAATATGAGAAGCTGGAGACTCCATTTGCTCTCTATCTAATCTCATTGTTGTCTAGGTGAAACCGTTGGGAAATTAAAAACATTTCTTGTCAGAGATCTGAACTATGGCATTGTGCCATCAGTAGGTCACCAGTTTGTTTTCATTTCTATTTTGGTTTTGTATGAAGTATATTGTGTAACAAGACTGCCCTTGTTCCTATCGATACTAAGTATGTTATATCTGTCAATCTGTTGCACTGAAAAAGCATTTGGACTTACCCAATCCTCCCTTTAGAGTAAAAACACGAAAGAGTAACACATGATTACATTGATTTCTGGATGGGTGAAAGAGTCCTAAGAATACAAGAAACATAATTGCAATATAGATCGACTAAAGCAATAAGCCACTCATGGTTGTGTGTTACAGTAATGTTACTACATTACACTACGTTCCCCCAACAGGGAACATTTTCAGAATGTTGGCTAATGTTCTTCAAAAGTTCTCTCAAAGTTATCAAAAATGTTTTGCCATAATGTTAGTAGTTAGTAATGTTTAACATTATATATCATATCAGAACATATGGAAAACAATTCTTAAATTGTTAGTGGAACGTTTTAAAAATGTTACAGAATTAAAAAATGCTTGAATAACATTCTTATAATGATGCAATAAAGTTAATACAACTTCTTTAAAAAAACTGGATGTTTTGATTGTATCTACAACGTTCCATTTTTGTTACTTAATGGAAACAGAAAAACGTTTCAACCTAAAATTGTTAGCTGTGAAGTGGCTTATTGCTTATACAAAACAGAACTGCCCATTTCAGAAACATTCTTTGTAGCATGCCTCTGTAAATAATGCTTAGTGTCATAATTATGATATTTATGATAATTATGATATGACAGAACATGATGGCAGGATTAAGACATCCTCTGCCCGTGTGTCTTCAGGTACCCCTCCTGCTGCAACAGTGGTGATAGTAATGTGCATCGCCGCCCTGGTGGCCATTGTGGTCTTGGGCATCTACCGTATTCACACCACCCACCAGGAGGGTTTAAAAGAAGACGAAGAGGGAAGAAAGGAGCCGGAGATGGACTGGGATGACACTAATCTCAACATCACTGTCAATCCCATGGAGGTCAGTGAGTGATCCTGTTGTAACACAACACAACTGTCCTGTGCTGACATATTCTTATGTCATTTAAGCCTTATCAACAGCATCTGTGGCATGCTGTCATGTTTACTAGATTTTGTCATTTGAAAATCACTTTGTGTTAACCTAAAGGACAAATGTGTGTACAGTAAGGCACTTACTGTAAGACAGCTATAGAATTACAGAAGCCTATAGATGTAATTTTGAGGAATTTTTGGCATAAACATAATTCTTATGGGAGGAGTTCGTATATGTAAACATTGCTTGAAGGTCTGTTACGCTTAGGGCTTTCCTTAAAAGTGAATTACTGTAAACATGTTTTTCTTTTGTTGTTAGAAACTGAGAGACTAGCTGAAGTTTATTTCTGTGGTAGTCAACAGCATTCAGCACACATTCTCCCCTGAGCTTAAGTTGCATTGCAGCTGGAATATTAAGTGTTTGAAAAGAGGCTTGAGATGTTTAGCTTTAAAACATTTTTTAAGAGAAATTCTGTATCGGCTTATTGTTTGCAGAGCCTTGATGGTACACAGATTGCTGTGGAGGTCAGAGAGGAGGAGCCAGAGGAAGATGATGATGAAGATGATGATGAGCTGGCAGGAGATCTCTCTAGTGCTGAATCCGAAGACAGTGATGAAGATGAAGAGGTTGATATTCACAAGGAAAGAGTGAGGGGAAAGCTGCAGTGGGACCCTTCTACGTTATCTTATTAAAATAAACGCACTCACTCACACACACAAACACACACACAGACGCACATACACAACTCACACGCAAACATTCATGTGCACACATAGAAGACTTGTACACACACATACGTCAGTAAAACACTTCTGCTTAATGCCCTCTCACATGTACAGGAGTCAAAAATTATTGCCTGAAAAATCAACGAAATTCTGATTTTGACACTCCAATACTCACAAAAATCATCCTGTAATGCCCTCTGCTGGTCAATATTTGGAATTGCACCCCCATAAACTGCATAGCCTGTACATAATTCTGTAATGTCAGTGGAGCCACCAAAAGCAAAAATAAATCTTAACACAACACATTATTAATTGTGAACATACAAATCAACATCTCTGGGATGCTTTTGATCTTATTGTTTGTTGTGTCTCTTTTTGTGTCTGTTGTTTATAGATAAAATTCTAACATCAGGATATTTTCTCCCTTTTTGAAACACTAAACTGTAACATTTAACCTGTGGCAGTGCCCTCACCATTTTGTTGTCTGTTGTCCCAGAATAACACCTAATATTGCATCGGTATGCAAAAGTAAATACCTATTTTTTTTGCAATGAAAATATTTTTTTCATTTGAAATCTAGCAAAGTTTATTTTACATTGTCAGAGATTTCGATTGAAACAGTTCTCTTTAAAAAGACATTATATAGTAACAAGACATTAAAAACACTTTTAATAGTTCCCCCTTTCTTCTCATGAGTTCTTTGCGGTAAGATACTGTAGGAGGGGAAGACTGTCTGTACATTTTTCTATGCTTGTCTTCTGTAAATACGGAGCTGTAGAGTAGCTGAACAGTGACTCAAACCCGTCACGTCCTCCTGCATCCCTCACGCAGCCTGTTTGTATCCACACTTGCTTGCTGAAGAGGAACATCTGTTCCTCGTCTCTCTATCTGTATTGATCTCTCTTATTGTTCATAGTGTTCTCCTCACCTCAATTCTGGATGGGTCCTCCCTCACTTCACCTCAAATAGAAGAAATAGCTGAAGATTTGTCAAACGCTCTGTAGATAAACAGTAGAAGAAAGGGGTTCGGTTATATTATCTTGGGATATTGTGGTATTTTCTGAAGGTCTTCACTTCACCCAAGCAGGGCAGAGTTCAATGAAACCTTTAAGAAAAGGAATCCTTTAAGCAAAGTAGACTTGTAAGACAGAATGAAAAGAAATTGTGAACAGCCAGAGATGCATTTAGCAGTCTCGCACAGAAATGTCCTGTTGTAAAGAGTCTGAAGTCACAATATAGAAAATACAGGTGACGCTTATTCTCTCACCCCTCCCACCCCCATAACCCCGCCCCCGCCTGCTTCATTTAGCCAGAAGATGTGCATTTTTGAATATGTGCATTGGGTTACATGTATCGTCTGTTGCAGTGGTTACGATTTCTCATTACATTAAGTCTTAAACTCTGTGCTTGTGATGTCAGCTTTGTGAGACATCTCGTCCCCCATCCACCTTCCAGAACTTGCATTTCATTAGTCCCTCTTATCATGTGTGTTATAGAACAGAAGCAACAAAAAAAGGAACTTTTAAAAAGATCAACCCTGTAAAATCATGTAAGACTATTCTTTTGTATATGTTTCTCTCCTTTTGTTTTGTAAAGGGTTTTGTTTAACTTTGATGGTCACTGCAGCACTTTCTGTACATTGACCAATAAAGACTTTCCTTAGAATGAGTGACAGTGTCTCTTTCCTGTTCAAATGCGGATTGTGGTATTTTGTGTGTGTGTGTGTTGCTTCACCTAAAAATATATATATGGGACAAATTTGTACCCAAAAATCAGCAAAACCTGACAAATCTTTTTGGGGACATCCTTATCTGTAAAAACACTATAAAAACTAGTTTTAATTTATAGTTTTCGGTTAGGGGTCAGTTGGGGTTACTGTATGGGTCAGTGTTAATTGTTTTTAACTTGCTGTGTATAAAAACAATGGACGTCTATGGAACGTGCCCATTTTAATGTGTGTACAGGTTTGGCTACAGTTCTATAGGCCACCCTTTTAAAAATGACTTTACAAATATACACTAGTGAAATGTCAAAAACCAGCTTGTGAGGACATTTGAAGTGGTCCTCATTATTCTGCAGGCTTTACCAAATCCAGTTATGCTGTAATCTTAATAATTTCAACTTCTGTAAAGGTTAGGTTTAAATAGTATCATTTTCTTAGTATGGAACCCACTGCATACTGTATCTAAAGTTCCTCTAATATTTACAGATATAACTTTAAAGGCTTGTGTATGTCATTGGTCATGTATATGAATGCCAGGTTAAATCAACCATGTGATCGACGATAATTCATTTTTATTAATGTTCCCCCTCATATAGAGGATAACAGGGCTGTAGAAAGGAATTATTATGTATTAAATACTATATATTACCCTAGTGCCCTTATATCAGTTTTGCTTAAACCATTATGAGGCCTTCGGTATGGCCCATGAGAAAATCCTTAGAAAGACATACAGTGCAAAAATAAAAACCTGATAAAATTTGCAGATATCTATTGCAATACAGTAGACATTTGCGATTTAAATGTTGCTTTTGAAAATTGTATTTTGGGCATTGCTCTTTTTTCTTGTATTCAGAATGGTGTAGTTATAACATCCACCAGCAGAGGGCTAACTGGACCAAGAGTAAACAGAGTTTGCCCACACAGAGAGGTAGAAGTTAATATGAATAATACACCCAAAAATAAACAATTCTGCATCATTTACTCACAAGTCATTCCTAACAGTATGCTGTTATTTTTAATACTCATGGAGAAGTCTTTATATTGTCATACATCAAGAGCTGCAGCTTGGACTGTTTACAGCCTGGACTGGACATTGTGCTAGATAATGATAACTCCATTTTACACCAAACATAGCTCAGACATTGTGTGGACTGTGTTAATATTGTATAATGTTTAGCAAGAAAAAATAAAAATGTATCAAAAAGGTTGCTGACCTATAGTCAAATGTTATTGTGCCCTCTGCTGGACCATATTGTACATAACACAATAGAATTAAAGGGATAGAAATTAACTCACCCTTCATGTCATTCCAAACATGTGTCTTTTTCTTCTGTGGAACACAAAGAATTTTTTTTTATTTTGAGAAATGTGTTGGTTTTGTGTCCATACAATGGAAGTAAATGGTTGCCGCTGTTTAGTTACCGCTGTACTAAAATATCTTATAATACCTTTTGTGTTCCTCAGAAGCAAATACCTGTTTGGAATGAGGTGAGCAAATGATGAAAATGTTTTGGGTGAACTATCCATTTTTATTATGATTATGCATGTTCTGTAAATTATGCACTTTGCACTTTTTTTTTGCAAAAAAACCTTAGTAACTCTTGCAAGCCTTATAATAGCTATGCTATTTCTGTTTTATAATAACATTTACACTAAGAAATTAAAAATCAAATCTCTCATGGGCCCATGTTTATCATTTTTCTATTTAGTCTAATTGTCAACAGATATGTAATAACAGCCTTTGGATAACTATAGTAGAAGATATTTGAATAGTCTGATAATGATCTTAGTTTGAAATCTGACAAATACAATTATTTAGATCCCTAGTAATAACTGGGATGAAACCAAGAATGTTGGCTGGATCTTTCTGGAATGGGCATGAAATTGGACCTTCTTGGGTTGTGAGCATTTATAAAGAATCTGCTGGGGAAGCACTGTAGGTTATTGACTGGGGAAGAAGCTAATCAGAAATATCGGGCAGTGGGTAAGAAAGCTCAAGAAAACCTTGAGAAGCAGTAGATGCATCAGCTACAGCTAATAGGATGTGGGAGTTCCCTGCAGGAAACAGGCAGAGAGCATAAAGCTGAAGAGAAGGACCTACACAAGCCTGAGGCAGATGTGCCAACCAAATAAACCAACAGAAACCAAAAGCAAAGAGCATCATGATATGCCCACACAGCCCAGATCCCCCGTGATCCATCTGCACAGCATGAACAGATACGATGTTGAGTAAAAATCCCATCACGTCTCACAAAACGAGCACATATCCCAACGTCATTTATCCATCCACTACTGAACTATTATCCATGTCAAACTGATCCATTAGTGTTTCTTGTTTATAGGTGAGGACAGATTTTTGTCCTCTCTGCTGTACCTCTCTCTGATGAGAAGATTTAACATATGTGCAACGTAAACTCAACAGAACTGACTGCAGTTTGCAATTTCACTCATAACTATCCACCAACTGTGTGCAAAAAGAAAACAATATCTATACAGAAGGGTTTAATATTTAAAGGCAATATCATAATGTTATAGCATTTAGGCTGTGATCTCACAAGAACAATTGTTGACAAAGTAAAAAGAGACAAATTACAATGTTTTTATTTAGCACATGTAGAATGATATAAAAAATAATAATCTTTAAAAATTTTAAGTTCACGATTCTTAAATTTGGTTTATATATATAGTTTATATAGTTTAGATGCAACTAAATGTACTGTATTTCTTATTTCACGGGTTTACTTTGATTTGAACGATGCTTAAGGCTGTCAAAGAGGAAAAGTTAAATGACCTACAAATATAGTGTGGGCATTCTCATGATCATAGATACACATGTTCTCCACCAAACATATAAACCTGATCTCTCTCCTCCAGAATCACAGAGACAGAATAAGCCACTGCTTACTGCGATTTCCTTCACCATGAATGTATACACTTATCTTCTTTTGTTCATTATCAAACAGTGTTATACTCATGGGTCTGGGTGAGAAATTATGGCCAGACATAGTGAAGAAATCAATGCCTTTAACAGGTGCTGTGAAGATACCTGTAACAGCACAGGCAACAGTTTACACTGACATAACTTGCAATATGAAGCAATATGAGGTCATAAAAGTGGCATGCACAGTAATTATAAATCAATTAGCAAAATGATTTTACAATGGTAGTAGAATATATCATGTGATATACTGCAGGACACCTTTAATAAAACTGAATATTTAAACAAGTTCACTAGAGGACATACCAGTGTTTGGGCTGTAGGCTTTCCCCTCGTTCACAAACACATTTTTGCAAATTTTGTGACGATACTGTTGAAGGGCCCATAGTGTTCCACATCTCCAAAAGAGGCAGCAAGCACCACTTTGTATTCTGTGTAAATCAAAGATCACGTGTTAAACATACACACACAAGCTAGGCTTTAATGTTTTATGGAGATATTTTATAGATGTAACGGCTTTTATAATGTACAAACTGTATATTCTATCCCCCTACATTGACCCTATCCTTAAACCTAACCATCACAGAAAACGTTCTGCTTTTTCAGATTTCAAATTCTGTAGGATTTAAGATTGTTTTCTCATGGGGAACAAAAAGTGTCCCCACAAAGGTGAAAATTGACTGGAATTGCTAGGGTTACCTTCTACGCAGCTCTTCACTGGGCCCCAGCCTGGTAAGGTCCTGTACAGTTTTCTCAGTGTTCCTCAGCTCTTCCAGCTTCAGGTTAGTCTGTTCAGAGATGGAAGCAGCAGCTGTTTCCTCATGCGAATGCGCAGTTTTCTCTGTCAGTATTCTGTGATCCTCCTGCAGCACCTCAGACATACAGGCGCAGCCGAACAGAAGCGGCTGCAGGGGATGCAGAACAGCATGTGACATTTCCTCAATCCCACAATTGCGATATACTCAAATAATCTGAAAACGACTCCTAACACAACCACAGCAGATGAATGTTTAACTAACATAAACATTTGAAACGTGATTGATCTATCAATAACACACGTTATACATACTATACATACTTATACACAGACTTTATACGTTTTACTTTGCACACCTATTTGCTGTTTTCTCAGCTCAAATTGTCAAATAAATATGACCGATTAGGTTGACCACTTGTAACTACAAGCTTCAGCCATTAGAGGACAGTACTGCCTCTATTGTAAACAGCAATCAAATAAGGGGGAGAGTGTTGGTCCTGAATGTCTGTTTATGGGGCTCTCAGAAATAAGTCCTCTAGTGATAAACGGTTAAACGCATTGTTTTGTTGATCTCCACACGCAGTACAGCACTGAAGAAATGAATCATAAATCAAATCTCTTAGCGTATCCATTTCCTGTAACAAGCTTTAAATGCAGATGAAAGAAAAACAATGCGAGCTAATGTTAGAACGTAATGCTGTTGAAACAGCTTTTGCATGTTAGATTGTGATCATCTAGATGAGCATCTAGTGTTTCTAACATGCTAAACCCCTGACCAAAGCCTAAGCTGTCACGCTGTCACAGTCTCTGTTTACAACTTACAATTTATCACACCATTAACTTTTATCCCCCTTCCTGCACCACCATCCACCCCTTATATAGTAAAGCAAGGACCTGTCATCTTTTACTGTGGGCATGTGTATGAACGTGTGTTAGGGGACCCAACTAACAATTTTAGGTTGTAAGAACATTTCCATTAAGTAACCAAAACGTTAAAAATACAATTTGGAAAGTTGTAGGAACGTTCAAAACATCCATTTTTAAGATGTTGTATTAATGTACTGTGTGTTTTTAAGAACGTTATGCAAACATATTTTCAATTGTGTAACATTTTAAAATGTTCCACTAACAGGAATAACGCTTTTGATAAATATAGACGGGATAAACTTTCTACTAACATTACTGCAAGGACGTTTCCTGATTTCTTTTAGAGAACGTTCCCTGCTAGCTGGGGAGCTGCATGGCATGGTAATCGTTCACTACCATACTATCACCTAAAGTGTTTTTAATGACGCATTTGTGCTTGTGTGTGTGTATGCATGTGCGTGAGATCACCCAGCATGTTCGCTAGGTTAGATCTCATTAGGCGTTTCTTCTGGCTGTGAGAGCTAATTAACCTAATTTGAGCTGCACCAGTACAGACACAGATGAACCCAAGGGCCTGCTTGGCGTTTTTCAAATTAAGAGGGCTTCACTTTTCCCTGTTTGCATGGAGTCATTAGGGAAATGGTTTACAGGGAAAAAAATTGAACAGAGCAAGTCATATCAAAGCACACCCTTAATTCACTTGAATTTCAGAGGACATGACAAATTGAATCTGGTGCACATGCTTAATGTGGACATTTTCCAAACCCTTTACTCAGATAATTCTGAGGTCCAGTCTGGAACTGTAGAATGAATAATAAATGGTGACACACATGCTAGATTAACATTAGCGCTCATTAACGGATGGCAAAAATCATTAAGCCCAGACCATTGACTGATAAACCTGTGATGGATTTAATAGGGAACCATTTGATGGGGTGAAATGGAAAAGGTCGTCTTATGTTGTCTACTGCGTGTGTGGGCTACTGGAAGTTAGATTGGATTCTGTTCAGTGAATTCTATCCTCCAGGCCTCTCAAGTGGTCAACTATGAAACAATACTGGTCTGATGAAACAACAACTGGTTTGATGCATAAAAGCCACCAGACTCTGGTATTTTTTCTTTTTTTTAAATATGTGAGCCCCTGCTTCCATAGAAACCATTTCCTTGAATTGTTCGTTTAATGTTTTTTCACACATTGATTTATTTTTGAGGGGTGAAAGATTGAGTTTTTCTTGTTACCTTTTACAAAACCTTGGAATGTTTTCTCTCATCAGTTGGGCATGGGGATTCCTGGTGCGAAATCAAAATTTTCATATATTTTATGAGCATGTCAAACCCAGATGTTGGTGTACTCTAAACAATAGTGCCTCATTGTTCTTTTCCAAATCCAAGCTTGTTTTTCTTGTTCTGTCCAAACCAGTCCAAATCTTCATCTTGCGAAGGCAATCCAATACAGCCTAGATTGCGGAAAAACGTATAAATATTTCAGTTAAAATGGAAAAGTATCAACAAAAACCAGTACAATAAAGTAAAGATTATTTTACCCGAATCATGTGTCCAGTGTATTTTTAGACTTAAACTGACTTTGTAGCTTTGCACACAGCACAAAGGTTATGAGTTTGATTCCCAGGAAACACATACTGATGAATTCATAAATGTAAATGTTATTCAAGTGTTGCATCGCTGGCTTATCAACATGCTAACGTCAGACTCTTTGTGTGGTTGTGCTGCTGATGTAGAGTGCTTTAACATCGGTCACTTCTGAGGCTCCATGATGGTTAGAAGGTACCTTAGAAGGTAGCTGCCTATGCTGGCTGCGAGTTAACATAGAGGCATCTCACTAGGGTTTACGACAGCAAAACATTGGATTTTTCAGAAAACTCTTTAACGCTGCTTAGGCAGCAGAGCACTTGAGAAGAACTGAGAAGCTAAACAGGAGTCTGGGAAAGCAGAGGCGCATAGACATAATAGATGGATCACATGCTATTTATACAGGCTGGCTGGAACAGCAAGCGTGAGAGAGAAAAGCCGGGGAGTGAAGGAGGGGAGAACATGTTGACTCTGCACTAATCTGATTCATCTCTCAGCACACTCCCTGTGTGTTTTTCTCCTAAGCTAGAGAGCAAAGCATACAGACTTATTTCAATCTAAAAAACAAATCCCTTCATTTACCTGTTCAATATTGGCCCACACTGAATCCAAATCCCCAATATCCCCTTAACAAATTGGCTGGACACCTTACAGTGCAATATTAGCTGTATAACAGCACCTGTATTTCCAGGCATACTGAAATGGGTGCCTAAATATAATACAAAATTAAAAATCGATGACGTTTCAGATTACATATATATGAAAATATGGGATCTTCTTAATGGAAATGAACTCTTTTTTAGACTTTTACATAATCACTGTCCAACAAGGTCCCTTAAAAGAAACCTTTTGTACTTTCAGACTTCCTCCTTTGATAGAAAATCGATTTGCGGCGCATGAACGGGAAATCTGCAGCGAGAACATAAAAACAAAAGGTGGCGTCTCCAGTGTTTTCTCAGCCAAACAGATCTGCTGTGTTCTTTCACTCTAGGTAACGTTGTGACCCTAGCAGGCCAGGATGCACCTGCGTGTGGAAGCTGAGGTCACTTAGGACACGAAGATCTTTTCACCAGACCACCACTGCCACAGTGTCCTATTTATAGCCTCATTCTCTCTCTCTCTCTCTTTCTCCCTCTCTCTCCCACACGCAAAGGCTGCACACCCATAGGGAAGGAAACCCATCAAGAATGTCTCTCCCGTCTCCCAAGGCCTCTCAGTGGTACATGAGCTTCAGGCTTACCCTGCTATTTACACCCTGGTAGGTAAAGGAAATGGCCACTGGCCAGGTCTACATAGCATATGGAGAACCACACTGGGAGGAAATCAGTACAATACACATTTCCAAGAGCTCAACAATCGCCTGCTAATGATGAAGGACATAAAACATAAACAACCGGTGATTCCCAAGCCCTTTCGTAAGCATTTGTACACAAACGTAGACAGTGGTTCTCTTAAGACTGGAACACACAGAATCGTTTGTTCCTTTTGGTCAAGCGAGTTTGTTAATGATTTAAGACAAGATTTCGTGGAATGGAGGATAGGGAGGTTCAATGTCTTGGCTTAAACCGCAGCCAGTCGTTCCGCGTCTGGACGCGAGCAATGCTTTGATCGGAGTCCTATCTTTGGACCTGCGCTCTCAGATCTGTGCTATTTAATTACATTTGAGCCGCTTCCAAATGTGAAGGGGAGAAGCAGGAAAAAAAGAAGTCCATTTTTATGCTGGCACACCAGGACTGTGTCTTGCCGACTTGCATTGATTTCCAATATTACAGCCCTGAACGTATCCAGATACACTGAACTGAAACAGGGCAAGATTAGACCAAACTGCCCTATCATGCCATTCAAAGTGAAGGATCAGAAAATGCTTTTCCCATTATCAAGAAATAAGCCACTTAAAGTTTGTTGACCCTAATGGAAGCAGCACAGAATGTTCCTCTCTCCGCAACATTTGCACTCACTCCGTTTTTGATGTGAAATGGAGCTGGATTGTTAACTAATTCTGCACAATAATAGTTCACACCGGAATGAAAATTTTGTCATTATTCACTCACCCACGTGATGTTCCAAAACTATATGCTGTTCTTTTTTTTACAATCTTCTTACTGCTCTGTCTCATATAATGACAGTTCAGAAGTCTGCCAAGCTCCATAAGTGACAACAAACTGTGTAAAATCACTATTAAAGTAGACGACTATGTGCCATAAGTTTTCTAAGTAATAGACAGCTTTGGCTGACGAACAGATTGAAATATAAAACACACAAACTGTATCAGTCTGATTCTTCAACGAACCCTTCAGTTTAATTTATGAACTGGATTAAAGGTAAGGTTGGCAAGTTCAGAGAGGAAAGCAATAGCAATCTAGCTTTAAAGCATAAGATCCCACCCTCGTTTAGTGCTCTCCAAAGCCACACCTCCTACAATACACGTTTCATACACAGTTGACAGGCAAGCAGAACATTGGACCGAATGCAATGATTGGATGAACATTTTATGGTCCTGTGCCTTCCACAGAAGAAATATTTACATATACATATATCTTCTAATTTATCACTTAGGGATTGCAAGCAGGATGTGAAGAGACTTTCAACCAGCATAAAAATGTTTCTGGAAAAATTTGCTTCACAATTTGTTCATTCATGAATTGGACTGTCCTGGTTCCTCAGTCACTGATCAGGTCAACATTTCTTGAGAAAACACCTGAATGAAAATGATTCATAAATTTTGTTCCGCTGGAAAAAAAACCCCCAGCGTACAGATTTAAAACCATGCGAGGGAGGTTAAATAACTGAACGTATTGAAGAGGTAATGAAAGTACCTGAGGTTAGTAACTGTGGTTAAAAACCTCCCACAAATCTGAACAGAGCCGAGCGTGAGAACAACGTTCCAGTTCTTCACAGATTTAGGTTAGATAACACATTTCCAGCTCAGACTGAGAGAGAGAGAGACAGAGAACGAGCGAGAGACACTGAGAGAAACAGAAAGCAAAAAGGTGAGAGAGAGTGGGAAATTGAGAGAACTCTCAGTGGAACGTTAGACGTGTTATGTAAACAGCCGCTGTGCTGCGCTTAAAGCTGCAATCTGTAACTTTTGTTGGGTTAAAAAAAATAATTTTATTAATTAAGCAAAGTACATGACAGATCAGTGTTTAATATTATCTCACCTTACCTGCATTCCCAACGGTAAGTTTAAAATAATGATTTAACATTTGAGCTGTCGGGTTTTCTAAGGAAATATCAGTTTGGCCTTATTTGACTTCAAAATGCGTAATAAAAGTATGTAAAGTAACTTGCAATTTCATATTTCAAAACAGATTGGTAGAGAGGCAAAAGTTATGAATTGCAGCTTTATGAACGGACTTGTTTTTATTTCACTGAGAATGTTAAAACACATCCAGATGTATTTGTATCCCAGAAAAAAAGTGAAACTTCTTTCTCATTCACTTGGCTTTTATTCACATTTCAAATATGCTAACACTAGCGAGATCTTTACATTCCACTTTGTGCCTCAGAAAATCAGACTTCTGTCCGAGCATTCAGACAGAATAATAATAATTATAATAATAAAAGCAGCATCCCAGTTTAAAATAGAAAGCCGTATGTGATGAGTATGATAGTATTCATCTATGTGCTAGACTGCACAGTCTCTGTTCATTTAAAAAGGAACTAGAAACCTGATAAATAAAATCAAAGATCAAAACATCTTGACAGAATCATCGTCAGAACTAAAATCCACACAATAAAATCAGGGTACAAATTCAGATAGAAAAGTGACTTAAGCCCACAGAGGAAGAAGAAAAAGTAAAACCCATATATGATTGTTGGTTGTATATGTGCGTATGTATACGTATGTCCTTGCGAATAAACATCCGTCCCAGATCCGTATATAGCAATGTCCCCTGAAGTTCCCATGTGCAGGTACTGCCACCTTCCAGGGTTGTTGTGTGGGCTGAGATTTCGGCGTGGGGGATTTTGACTCAGGGGCCGGCGGGGCCCGATCTACAGCTGCCTCAGTCTGCTGTGAGCATTGACTGTGCTCGGCAGGCTTAGCATCCTGGAAATAAGCGAAAACTGTGAGCTTTCAAAGGCAACCCAAGGTTACTGTGCTGTGAATCACCACTTCCTGTTTTATTCTCCAGAGTTAGAGAAACACCTGGAGGCGCTGCAGGACTGCAGAGCTTGTTCACACGGTCCGGTTTGATTTCTGTAACACTGTCCTCCGAGCTTCTTCCAAAGCCATCAATAATTTAAACAACTCACGAAGAGGAAAATTAAACATAATGAAAACAAACAAACATAAAATCTAACGATTCCACCAGTGAGCCACAATGTAAACATTTTCCCTCTACAGCCTGACGGTGGTGTTATAGTAGCACCTCAGGTGTCCTCTCAATGTCCGTGTCTCTACGCGAGGGCCTGCGTTCGGCTCTCACTGGTACTGGAGGTAATTCTTCAGAGACTGGGGCAAAGGCAAGGTCTCAATGTCCTGCAGACGCTCACGTCCTAGAGCCAGTCGTGCTGCGCGTCGACACAGGTCCATCAGAGGAAGAGGCTCGGCTGAAGAGAGGGAACAGAAAGAGAAAAGCAACCATTAGAAATGTATTCAAACCAGATCTTCTCTCAGAGTTCTAGAGATTATTTGAAGGGACATTAAAGGAAACAGTTCACCCAAACATGAAATTTGTTCCATCATTTACTGATCCTCATGTCATTCTGAACCTACATGATTGTTTTGCTTCTGTGGAACATAAAAGAAGATATTCTGAGAAATGTCTCGGTGGTTTTGTGTCCATACAATGGAAGTCAATGGCTGCTACTGTTGTTTGGTTACCAACATACTTCAAAGTATCTTCTTTTGTGTTCCTCAGAAGCAAAAAAAAAAACCAAACAATGTCAATGTTTTCAGTATGTAATAAAAAAAATCTGTTCTTCAGATTTTTTGTTCTTCAGAAGTTTTAAAAGACTCACAAGTCATACAGACTGCTTTTATAGAGCTTTTGTGTCAATCTTGAAGCGGCCTGCGTGTGAGTCTTACAGGTTCAGAACAACATGAGGGTGAGAAAATAATAACTTTCATTTATGGGCAAGCTATTTCTTTAAAATTCCCAATGTGTTTTCTGGTGTCGTGTCTTTAAACATCATGCTCCTCTACATCAGCTGACGGAGCAGCTCAATAATGGATGGATCTTGCCACCGGAGTTCGGAAGCCATCAACCAACCTGCTGCCTCACAGAGCATTGTGCCACCACCCATCTGCCTCCAGTCCAGCCAGGACTTCATACCGACACACAAAAACAGGCCTGGTGCCACATCTCTGTTGACCATTAGGCCTTTATCAGGACCTGGTCTGATATGACTAATAGGATTACAAAGATCTGCCTGCAGGAGTTGGAGCCAGCCAATCAGAGAAAGTGTGATAGGTGATAAGTTAAAGGGATAGTTTACTCAAAAATAAAAATCTTTCCATCGTTTACATACCCTCATGTCATTCCAAACCTGGACTGCATTTCTCAAAAGTATCGTAAGCTTAAGTACATCGTAGAGACTATTGGTGATTGTTGAGAAACGCAGCCCTGTGTGACTTTTTTGCTTCTGAGGAACACAAAGATATTTTGAAGTATGCTGTTAACCAAACAACACTGACACCCACTGACTTCTATTGTGTGGAGACAAAGCCACTAAGACATTTCTCAAAATAACGTCTTTTGTGTTCCACAGAAGCAAAAAATTATACAGGTTTGGAATGACACAAGGGTGAGTAAATGATGGAAAAATGCTCATATTTGGGGTGAACCATCTCTTTAATGGTTAGTTCTGAGTATGTGATGCTAACGATCGAAAGAGGAACAGTTATTATAGTCCAGCTGCTTTAGCACAATGCAGGCATCCACACCGAGTATTTATAGCTGTGATAGAGTCCCACACAAAACATGTCGTGAGCTATATCTTCCTCTGTCCTGGCAAACTAAACTGAAGGCGTGAGTGTTACCCCAGCTAGCAATTTTATGTTGGAAGAACGTTTCCCTAATGTCTCCATTAAGTAACAGAAATGTTAAGTGTTATTTTGAATGTTCTAGGAATGTTCAAAACATCCAGTTTTTCAGACATTGTATTAACGTTATTCCTTGGTTGAACGTAATTCAAACATTTTTTATAATACTGTAATGTTTTTTAAAAACATTCCACTAACAACTTAAGAATAAAGGTTTTGATATACAACATATAACATAAAAAATCTCTACTTAAGTGACTGCAAAGAACGTTTTTGATAACTTTGAGTAAACTTTTAGACAACGTTAGCCAATGTTATGCGAGAACGTTCCCTGCTGGCAGCATACAAATTTTCAAACAAAATGAAACAATACCGCGCCAAGAAGCCTGTCTGGCAGGGCGAACAAAACTGCCCTGCGACAAAGCAGTGTTCTTAAGATGCATAGACTTTTCTCTATATTTTATGCACTTTAGTTTTGCTTTACACTCTGTGTGTGAACTCTGTCTGCACTGTTGGGTCACATGACTCTAGCTGTGAATAGTTAAGTGTTCGAGATGTTCAGTACGTACAAAATAATGTAAAATCAGCCAGTCATTTCCGCAAAACAAATCCTTAGTGATCGTGGTGCAAGGCGGAGAGTTCTGCTTCTTACACAGCTACTTACCAAATAAATAAATAAATGGACATGAATTATTAATCGGAGCTGAAATTATTTCATTATGTGAGAAGAGAGAGACCGCAGCGCAATGCAAGAGATATTAAACCAGCTCAGTTATACAGGAAATGGGTTGCCTGGGACAACAGACAATTTTACAGGTTAGTCATTATGCAGAAATATTTGACTGGGAATGCCACGACTGGCCAATCAGAATCAAGTATTCAAGAGTGCCGTGTGATAAAGAAATTAAACGTCTCCAATGGCACAGCCATCCAAAGTGATGTGTTATCCTGGAGCTAAACAATGAATGATCAACCAAATTCTACCTGATACATTATTTCCAGATCACAGCCACTTTCTTTTACTTGACCTGACTGTCTCATGAACCGCAGATGGCTAGTGTAGATGTGATCTAGCCACACCTAGTAGGGAGGGGCTTGGATGGGGCGGGGTCAGGAAGAGAAGACGGCTGGGGTCATAAGTGACAGATGGATCAGAGTCCAGACATACTCTATCGCAGTATTTCATTTCCAGCCTACGCTTGAACACGCACACACCAACAAGCTCAAGGTTAGCCTGAAGTCTTCAGTAATCTCATAACACATTGTTATGTGATGAAATACACAACACACGCACACCGACCTGTCATTGGCTGATTCTCAGCCTGTTCCTCGTCGCCACTCCATCACATTAGGCCACTGCCTACATGTCGCTTATGGCAACAAATCAAATTGATGTGCTTTATACGCAATAAATTTGATTACAAGGCTGTGATATGTCAATGTGACGCCATCGTGTGTGTTATCAAGCACTCAGAACAGACTAATAAAATGCTTGAGAAAATAGACTAGAGCCCTAGACAGCCATTTTATTTCTAAAATATATTTTATGATAGTTTACGTATGATAGTGTGACAATACTTGAATGACAATCAAGCACACTGTCCACCCAAATTAATTTACATTCAGATTGTTATACTATATACTATAAATAACAAATTACTATAAATACTGCATGTAAAATATAAGATTATTTATACTGCAGTAATAAGAGGGGCAAAATTGTCATTAAAATCTCACAATGCAAAAAACAGATCTTTAACAGATCATTCTATAAGATTTATCAGATCAAATATGATCAAATATCAAATATAAGATAGATCAAAATGATAATATCATTTTCTTTGAATGTTTGAGTATACAGCTCAAACACATACATTTACCCACTTAGTCTCCACATATCTGAACACAGTGTGAGATCTGACAAGGCCAGTCTGTGTCCCTCAGTTTAACCGCAGGCCAGATGGACAAATGACCCTTACAAACATCATATAAAGTGCTCCAAAGTCATGCAGGGTCAGACAGTCAAGCAAACAGTCATAGGCTACATGATGCCCAATGATATCAGGACTACAGCACAACACAAGAAAACATAGTTGGCAGCGAGCATTTACCATGAACAGTGACGTCATACTTTATTTCCAAGTGCATACATACACAGAGTTTCTTGCTAAGGGGTTACATGGGGTATAACTTATAACTTTTAATATAACTTCTATATAACATTATATATCCTTTTTGTTATATAAGGTCACGTTTTTAATTTGAATTAAAACGTTTGAAATATGTTTGTTCACTATGTATTTAATATTAATTTCTTCTACTTTCGAGACTTTTTTCTACTGCCTGTAATGTATACATGTTACAATTGACCTAAAAAATAAAAATGGCAGGATTTTTCAGATCTACATTGATGTGGTACATGGAACCTGGAAAAGCCCGCATCAGGCCACAAAACAAGAAGCCATGAGGCTGCTGCCTGCATCTGGAGATCAAACTCGGCAGAGTAATTCAATTAAATCATGGCGAACTGATTAATGTCTACGGCTGATTAATTGAAAGATCTGCGGCAAGAGATCCGCCCACAGAATGAGAGAGCATGTGAGAGAGAACACAGACTATCATTAATGTGTAACACCCAAACCAAAGAACAGCAGCCATGCCTGTGAACAGCTCTGTCTGCATAGACTCGCTCTGTTGTGGGTACAAACATCATCTTGATGCCATCTCCCCATCATGAATGATTCTGTATTAGAAAGCTCTTGTGAAAGCGGACTGATCAAAAAGGCTGATGCTTAACCATAAATTACCCGTTCAGCTGAATAAGGCACAATGCCCATTAATTACATTTAGATTCATCATAATTTATCATATACTACCAAACTATGATCTACGATGGGGTTTGACTTGGGTTTAAAAGCTGTTGTGGCTGCAGTAATGAAGAAGGCTTAAAAAGCCCTTGAAAGCGGTGAGTCATAAAAACTTACTTTCATTATTAATAATTCAATTATGTAACAGGGGATTTTACTGTACTTATCTGAGTAGTTGACTAAGCCTAATGCTGGTGTTACTTCAGAATATGAAGTTTATTTAATGGGCTGAACAACGGCTGAACACTCATGTTTCATGGAAGTAGTTTTATAATATGGAACTGTGTGCTAGGGTATCTAAACTAAACAACAGAGAGAGAGAGAGAGAGAGAGAGAGAGAGAGAGCTAGTGAATATACAAAAACTATATAAAAATGTAAAAAAATGTTGTACAGACTGATAAATGATTATGAGGCAGGGCAAAACAAAAGGGTGTGTTTGAAATAGCACACTACCAGGATACCTGTAGTAAAAATGTGTAATAGAAATGATGCGTACTGTGTTCACTATGTAAACGTTCTGTATGCACAGAAAAGCCTATACCATTTCATCTGTAAAATGACCTTTTACATTTGCCAGAATGTGCAGTATACATCCAGAACAGATTACACTAGATACCGTATCCCACAATGCAATGCAGCGTGACAAAGATCTCCTTCTTGACTCATTATTTGACTACCAAAGTGAAGAAATTTATACACAAACACGGGATTAAAAATGCAAATTAACCATCCTTCTGAAATACCTGGATATGACACTTGTCGAATTTCACACGCCAGACTAGCGAGGTCACGTGACAACAATGTAGCATACAACTGTTTGCAACTTTCATCACTGCATGCTGCATATGCTTCAAATACCATTTAAAATAACAAATAACAGTGGCAGCGTACAGCACATAGTGTACAGTATGCAGTGAACAAGGCGCTAGTATTCTATTTCAAACACAGCCACTGACAAATGCAAACAATGAAAAC
Organism: Chromobotia macracanthus; assembly: GCA_036877525.1. Taxonomy (NCBI): domain Eukaryota; kingdom Metazoa; phylum Chordata; class Actinopteri; order Cypriniformes; family Botiidae; genus Chromobotia; species Chromobotia macracanthus. The sequence continues at coordinate 1,227,832 of JAZGTH010000038.1, forward strand.
CAATCCTTCCCCTGAAGTACCCTTATACGCCCCTCTGTGAACTTCAGATGTATTTTGAAGTATTTCCCCTCTTAGATTTCACCCTATAAGATGCAATTTTCCACTGGAAGTGCACTTTGAAAGCTCAGCAGATGTGCATAGGCTGAGGGCTGGTCTTTTGACGTTTGTTCGTCTCACTCTTTCAATCAGTGTCTACAGTCTCTTCCCTAAGGCTGCGATCTGTGCACAGATCCCACAGTAAGGTCAGCATGGCTAACCCCTGCAGCTTCAAAAGACACACGTGCTCTGGGGGCAGCAAAACAACACATTCCTCAATATGCAGAGTGACGCACTGGCCAACATTTGCTCATAAACCACCTGACATTTGTGCTATTATGTTTCAATTAGCTGAATAAATCAATCAACAGACCAATACACTGCATCCGCTGATGACGCTGCAGGGAATTTGTATTAGCTCTCAGAAATTAAAATGCTCCGGGTGTTCCCTCAGAGAGCTGCAGACCAGAATCTTCTAGAAGAATAAAGAAGAGTTTCCACAGTCACAGCTGCAATGAAATACTACATTAAGATATTCTTATTCTTATAAAGTTATTCTTATATTTTTACATTCGCTATCCAGACTCGCTGGTCCATCGCTTTAGGAATCACTGAGATTCTCCTGTTTTAATGGACAGGTCACTCAAAAATGAAGATTCGTCCATCATTTACTCTCATGTCATTCCAGTCTAGCTTGTGAAGAACCCAAAAGAAGATATTTACATTACATTAGTAACCAAACAACCCCACTGGCACCCACTGACTTCCATCGTATGGACACATACTCACTGACTCAGTTTGGGTGAACTATCCCTTTAATGGGATTCCTATTAAACTGATCCATGGTTTATTATCGCTTTTTCAGACAGCCTAGTGTTATAAAGCTATCTGGCATGATAAAAAACATGGATCCAAAATCACAGTGGATCTGTTAATGTATCAAGTTTATCACTACCCACAACGTTCCAAAAAACTATTAGAGGCCATCAAGTCCGAGACACACTACTGGGATCCATTACAGGCAGTGTGGATCCCCAGCCATGCCTCCATTTACATGCGCAACGACCGCCAAGTTCCCACATACTCAGCAAAATAGATTGTAGCTGAATATTGATCGTGGCAGATGCCAGGCGTCGGTCCCCAGCTTCTTTCCCTGGATCCCTCCAGCAGAGTTCCCAGCTCAAATATGGACAGAAGTTTGCAAGAGATTAAAGCTGGTGAGTGGCCGAACAGACGCGGCAGGGTTTTGGGAAACCAGGTAAACAGCTTTGTCATGATGACAGGAGCCTGCAGAGGGCAGGGCACAGGGGAAGAGAAGCTCTCTCACAGGAATGGATAAGTTTGTAATGGACTGATTCATCATAGGCTGGACCCGTGTTTAGAATGGGGCTCAGATGATGGCGGGGCCTCTTCTTTGGGTCCCATGTATGATAACCAGACAGAACATGATGGAGGCATTTTTACAAAAACGACAGCAAGTTGTTAAAAACGTTTTAGTCAGCACTGTATACTAACACAGGGCCTGGTCTGTTTTATGCAGTAAAACAGCAACTTTAATCTAAGACATGTGGTAAAAACAGTACAAAGCAAACGCACACCCACACAAACACACATGTAGCAGCCAAACACACACCACCAGCCCACAGATTCCCAACAGCACTTTAACAAAGTTGGAGGCACAAGCTTCTATTTCCCAGTAGCCCTCAAGAAGCAGAGAAACAGAGACACAGATAGAAAGACACACAGGCATCAAACGCATGCTGCCTTTTCAAAGACTGACTGTACTGTTCTGTGTGCAAATAACCGAGTCGTACGAGACCTTTGAAGCTCATTTTTTAAGCTTTGAAACCAGCGTACCTTCTGAAAACTCCATTAATAAAGAGTACATCTGAGTACAATGCATCGAGATGCAGATCGCGGTACCTGCCATCCTCAGGCTAATCGAGGATCAATTAACATGAAGGCACACGACAGCCGAAAAAACCTAAAATAAATTCTAGAACAGCAAACCGTTTATATGCCCCACCAGGTGAACTGACTTTTAGACACTCGTATAATAGTCAATTTGAGACATTAATGAGTCACCACACACTAATGTCTGCCTCAGGTAATGAATCACGGGGTCGCAGCAGGAATACCGGACGTGTTGTCTCTGTAGACTCTGTGGGCTACAAATGAACAGAACCAGCAGTAGAATCACAGCTTCCCACACTTATTATTCCACCTAAAACAGAAGAATCTGAATGATTCCGATATTAATGTGGCAACTTGCTCATTAGCATTACAATTTTATTTCTTTACTTCAGAGCAGGGCGGGCTATCTTAAAATAGCTTTCCTCGCTGAGGTGAGCACAGGACGTGAGCTTAAAAGGGGGTACAGATAGATTTGTGATTGTTTGCTTTGGGATTTTGGCTGACTATACAGATAAGACCATGGGTCACCTTCAGCAGATTATGAGTGTGCCGCGTCCATCAGTCTCTCTGCAGGACAAATATGTCTGGAGCATTTAGGACAAGTAGCATCCACTCCCAGCCTTCAACATTTCTCAGCTTCATGCAGAACCCAAATCCCAGTAGAAACTTATGTGACTCGACCATCTGTCTCACAAGCTGAGTTTATAACAGTCCAGGGCTCAACAATAAGGATTTTTTCTGCTACCCAAATATCAATATGTGACCCTGTCTGTAAAATGCAGGCTAAAGTCTCATAATCTAAATACAGGATTAAGATCATCAAAGTTTGATGTCAATCATTAATTTCACTATGATTTCAATCTTTGACATGGATTTACTCAGTCAAATATTAAAGATTTCAAGGTTATATTTTCACAGAATGTTCTATGTAGAAAACAGTAAATCACCCAAAAAAGACTTTAGCTGGGTTTTCACAGGCAGGGTCACATTTTCCCTGCCAGCATTTTCATTTTTTACTGTTTTTGCAACAAATTTTTATATATTTGTCAAAACAATGTAGGAAACAAAAATCATTAGGTTTTTAATTTGCATATAATTTCACAGTTAAACGTGACTATTTTAACACAGCTGTTGGCAAAACAAATCCCACGCCGTCCTTGTGCAGTCACTGATATTAATAACTGACCGCAAAGGACAATTTGTTTCCTGTTCCATTTTGCTACATTTAAGTGTTTTTTATGCATGATTAACTTGGGTAAACTGTGTGTCTAGTATTTAGAGAGAAAATCCTTAAGGCATTAAACCAGAATCAATACTGCAATAACTAAAGTTCTGCGTGGATTCATCCACTTTGCACATAACACTTCATTTCCTCCTTCCCGAGCACCGCATGTGATGTTGCACAACAGTGACTTGGATCGTGATTGAGAAAATGGGCAGCGTTTCTCAGAATCATGCATTATTCAGCACTAATGCATGTTTTATGTGGTCAGTATACATGAAGGCCCATGAGCGTCAGCGTTGTGACGTTTCTGGCTGAGATGAATGATACTGACATACGATCCTCCAGTCCCTCACATGCCTCATGCACTGAGCCTTCCCAGAATCAGACATCTGCATTGTTCAAATACCGTTTGATAACAATCACCATAGTGAGATAAGCCACAGGCAAGTGGACGCAAGTGCAGAACTTCACCTGACCTCAGTGTATGAGTATGCAAAAGAAACACAAGCATTTGATGAGTACAGCTAATGACGCATCTCCAGCAGGTGTGCATGCTGTGCTGATGATTATGTCTGGTGCATACAGTACTCAACAGATGCATTAGACCAAATAACACACTCACAGAGAATGTCTGTTCTGTATTAGACATAATAAATGAAGCAGCAAACCTATACAAAACCCAGATGAGCTGTCAAAGCACTCACTACCTCAACATTTAGCGGCACTCATCATGACAAATCGCTCGCATATCAAATCTTCAACTCTGCCGTGGTTTAACAGGCTCTGTATTTGCACCTGTAATCTGTGACCCTGCCATTATGATGTACCTTCTCTGAAAATTTATCACAAGTGTTTGGGCCTGTAAGGAGAAAAAATGCTATTTGCTAAAAATCTCATTTACGTGTTTGAATGTTCTGGCATGTCGCAAAAACAATTTTTTTAATTTTCCCAGGGAACACATATACTGATCAAACGCACAGCCTGAATGTACTGTAGGTTGCTTTGGATAAACTTTTCCAAATGCATTAATGTAAATGAACAACAGGAGGGTGCGTAACTGATAACAGTGTATTTATTAATATTTGGGTGAACAAAAAGAATCTAAAGAATTAACCATTAAAATGACAAAGCAGGATGGAGTGAGTGTATATTCATGTGTGTATGTGTGTTGATGTGAGTTTGTGGGGGAGGCAAGGAACACAAGGAGTGTGTGACCGTGGGAGCTATTATTGTTTTGAAGAGGATAATACGCTGCTTCAAATCTGGTCCCCCTGCAGGAACAACATGAAAACATGAAACTCAAAATACTCTGCACACACACATACATACAAGACAAAATAAATCAATCAATAAGTCAGTACAAAAACTCTCACAGCCTGATGCAGACAGACAGGGACGGATGGAGTCCTGACACACACTAATCACTCAGGATAAAAACACAACCTGTCTGAAGTAAAGACATGCATGCATTTACGTGCATCTGTAGTATAAACAAGCCACTGCAGTACACATCACATCACTGTGATGCAGTCACCATACACAAATAAGGAAGTTAGCAGAGGTAACAAAAAAATCAAAACAATGCCATGGGTCCTTACAACTGCTTGGCATGACTGTTAGTCAATCATTTACCAGTAGCCTAAGTGAAAAGCGCGGAAATACGCGCTAAATTAATCTTAACACAACTATAAAAGAAACAATTACACTTAACAGTTCTTGGTAACAGTTATTGCTTACAAGTATGTGTTTTCAAGCACAGATTTTGTTCCTTAGAGACAATGATTACTGTCAAGCCTTCACATGTGTAAAATATAATTCCCTCTGCATTTGAATTATTATTCAATTGTTATACTGTACATACGTTTTTTTCTCCTTGTATTAATTGAGACACTATGGGATACTTGTACAGTTCAAAATGCATTTGTCACATCACAGGTCTACAGACAAGAACAGCAAAAACAGCTTTAGGTTGTTTACAAATAGTAAAATTGCATCACTCGTCATGTGATTTCCTGACAGAAAATCGACTAAATCGATCTCATTCTTACAAAGATTTTAATGTGCAGTACAAATTTTAAGATTTTAAGAGAGTACAAATGCCTTCAAATTGTTTATTAGTTGTCAAGATGACTTAATAATTAACGTTAAAAAGTAAATGATGCACAGACGGAGCCAGAAACTGTGGAGCATTTCATTTAAAAAGAATGTTCCTTAAAAGATTCTTTGTCCTGGTCTAACAGGTTCAGCAAAAAACATATCAGGATTTCAGCACAAAGCCTGAGTTGGCGCTGTGCCTCTCTACAGAAAAAGTTCAATCAGTTTATTGTTTTCTGTTTTCTTGACCTAGATGGTTGACTAAAGAATGAGAAAATTTTCTACATTACTATTGTTTTTGAAGGTTATGAACAAGCTTGTCCTCTCAGTAAGGTTAAATGATATTCACCACTCACTTTTACTCTCACTGAGACGGTACTTGTTTTGTTTGCTGCGGAACGAGGATGTTAGCTCACGTTTTGGCACAGACCAGACACCAGCCATGTGACCTTCTAACCAAAACAAGCACTTCACTTCAGTCCCTTCCACACAACATATGACTGTGAAACACGGGTCTAAGTTTGCTAACTTAAATGACACCACAATAACAATGCATAGTGCTAAAAATATGCAGTCTTTTACTATTATAACTCTAGTGAATCAATACAAATACATCACTGTAATACTTTACAGCACAGGCAATAAACCCTACTGACAATGGTGACAGATACACACAGAAGCTTATCTACAATTGTGACAGAACTGGGAGGAGTTTTCTGGCCAAGCCCCTTTCGTGTAAATAGTTTCATGTAAATTCATCTGCACTCGTACAACGATCTGTCAGATGGACGTGACGTGCAATACAAGTGAATAAACTAATGTCGAAAATGGACAACAGGAACAGAACAAACAACGGTAAGACTAAAGACTAAGTTAAATGTGTACAGCAGTAGACCGTCTGTAAGCTACAAATAGTTATATTATTAAACGGATGTTATAAGACAAGATTAGAAAATTTCAGTGTTGTTCATAAGACAGTGGCTGGCTGGACAAAGTTTGATGGAATAATCGCACAGAGTGAGTGAATTTTGTGGATTTATAATTTTTACTGGCCAAATGGCTAAATACAGTACAGTACAGTAAAGCTTCTAAATGTTTTTGAGGACAATTAAAGCCACTTTAACTTATTTAGTGCTGGTGTGAGTCTGTTTTAACACATCTATCACTGTACTAAATACAACCTGTCTGACAATCTGCTGTGACGAATCACAGCCATGCTCATATTCAGTACAACAGCTCGCTTGCTTGTGTGACCACAGCTAACAGGGAACGTTCTGAGAGCTAATGTTCTCTCAAAGTTGTCTCTAAGTTATGAATAAGCTCTTTTAGTAACGTTATTGGAACTTTTTTAATGTTATATATATTATACATAACAAACATTACTCCTAAGTTGTTAGTGGAACGTTTTGAAATGTAAATGGAAAAAAAGTAAAAACAACTGAAAATAATGTTTAAATAATCTTCCAAGCAGCAACATTAATACAACTATTAACAAACGTTCCTAGAACTTTCAAAATAACATTTAAATAACAAATTGTTTATTATTAATAACAAATGTTACAAATGTTATTAAAAACAAACATTTAATAACAAAACAACCTTCTTACAACCTTAAATTGTTAGCTGGGACGTTGCTGAAAAGTACAAATGTAAATTTTCTACTATTTCCTTCCACACCTGGTTTCAAACAGGTCTTGTCACCCCTGTTCTGAGGCTGCTTATCGTGGGGCAGAAGCGAACAGGTAGGAGTTCTGTGGGCAACACGCTACTAGGTAGGGAGGTGTTTGATACGTGGGGTGGAGCGGACAGCGCTGTGGCATGTGGACCATCTGAGGGTCGAGAGCTAATGGTCGTGGATGCCTGTGGGTGGGACACAAATGAGAACATGGTCCCTAAACAGGAGAAAGTGGCCCTTCACAATGCCCTGTCGATGTGTGAGCCTGGGCCCCATGCTGTACTCCTGGTGATTCCCATACTGCACTTCAGCCACTCCGAGAGGACCGCCCTACAGAAACGCATGGAGCTCCTCACAGAGGGTGTGTGGAGACACGCCATGGTTGTGTTCACGCTGGGGGACCGACTGCGAGATGGCAGCGTACAGGATCACATTCAAGCGTCTGGGGAGGATCTCCAGTGGCTTCTGGAAAAGTGCAGGTATAGATATCGAGTCCTGAACAACAAGACTCCCCATGACAGACAGCAGGTCTCTGGTCTTCTGGACAGAGTGGAAGACATCCTGATGGAGAATGGAGGATGGCACTTTTCTCTCCACATGTACTGCAGGCTGGAGGAAGAGTGGAGCCGACGGGAAAAGGAAATGAGGGAGAAAATGAATCGAGTACTAGCTGTACTTCCCAATGAGAATCGACAAAGTGTTCTAAATGTGAACAATACTCTGGTGAAATTAGTTTACCATGGCTAACACCTGCCAGACAAAGTTATACAGTATTGCTGTCTTTTGACATGAACTGAAAGGTGTGCCAAGATTATCTGTTGTACAAATCAGACTTCTAAAAATGTTTTAATTTTAGATGTTGTTTTTTCTTTTCACAAAATAGCCAAGTTCAGAGAGGCTAGCAACAGCACCCTAGCTTTGAAAGTATAAGATCCCGTCCTCCCTTCTGAGCTCTCTCCAAAGCCATGCCTTCTCCAATAGTGTGAGCAAGTGTGAAAATACATAGCCTGACAGGTATCCATCAATGCTTTTGGACAGAGGGCAATGATTTGACAAACATTTTAAGGTCCTGGGCTGTCCACATAAGACAAATAAATATATAAATATATTTAGCCCACTTTACTTAGTGCTATTAGGATGTGAACAGAATTTCAACCCGCGTAAGAAAAATGTTTCTGGAAAAGACTGCCTACCCTGCTTTTAAAACCAGACACATTTAGTTAAAAGCAACATTCTCAAACAGCATTTCAAAATTTGTGGACTTGGTTTCAGAGAATATATCTTTCCCACTGGCAAATTGTTTTCACTAGTTTTATGTACAAGCTAAAATCTCAAAACAAGAAAAACTATTCCAACGGGGAAAGAAAAATAAAATATATGTTCTAAATGCTCCACACATGGCTATATGCTTTAGCTCTATTGAGTAAATGTATCTTTGTTTTATGATGTTTTGACATTTCTGCTATAAAACACAAAAATACTTAGACTTTTTTTTGCTGTTTTTTTTATTATTTGAAACCTAATTGGGCCGGCAGTTAACAACTTTGTTGTTATGAAATCAAAATGAATATTATATTATATAAGTATTGTATAAAGTGCTGTAAAAATTGTTTTACAAATTTAAAATTATTGTTCACATTCTACAAGATCAACATTTAAACTCAAGGACAGGGCAATAAAGTCAATAAAGAAATTACTATATAACATCTTACATAACAGATTATGAACCGGAGCTGTCGTGCAATCAGAGCAAAAAACCAATTCTTATCTCGAACTGACTCCATCCAAATACTTTTATCACAGTCAGAAATAAATGTGAGGGTAAAAACAAAAAATCATCAGTATTTTGCTCTGTCTGTTACACAAGGGACACGGCGGGCGCCACAGGAAGCCCCAAAATTAATGAAGAATGGTTGTCTATGAATGAACAAACACAATGTACAGTGTGAATCAGTGACAACCAGACACTGAGCTCAACATAGATACTTTTTAAAGTTACAAGTTCGTCTTTTTGGGGGTTAAAAGCCTAGGCTACAAACACAGAAACTGAATAATAAACGTCATAATAAATGTTTTTCTAACACCAACCTGCAGACACACTTTGCAAATGTAAAAATGTAAATTTGTTTGTACAGTGACTAAACTACTCTCATGGACTAACTATGAACTTTAGCACACACTCACTGACTGACAGTTGCTTTGCGCAATACCTGCGTGTTGTCCGATGCAATACGGATGTGCATGGCATCTCCAGCCCTGTGTGCAACTAGCTTTATATTTTTGTATAAAACTCCCAAAATAACCTTTTAATACAAGTGACAGAAAAGTGCAGGAGGGTAGATGGTTAATTTGACTGCCACGTGACGCATGAGGTATTCAAACCTACGTTCCCATAAACACACACACATGAATTGTTCGTACAGTATGTGTCGAACGCACGGGTGTAACAGAGTCACGTAATCCACTGACGTAATCAGATCATTTCATCATATTCTGATTTCTTTTATCTCTGTTGCATACATACATGCATGCATTATCTTTCACCTTTACCCTGTTTACTTAATATCATATATCAAGTGTCCCCATCCACACTCTTTCACATTAAAGCTCTTTAAAACGACTGATGGTCATATCATGAAGCTCTGAACCCCGAGCAGTCACTTTAATTGATATGCGATTTGCGTGTCATTCTAATCTGAGGAGGTGAGTTCCTTTAATGTGCTACTCGGGATGAGGCTGGCTTCATTTAACAGATCAAAGCCAGAGAGAGAGAGAGATAGACTTTCAAAGTGAAATTCCCTCTGCTCGTCACAGGGTGTCAAACATCATCTTGTTATGGTTGGGTAAACAAGCCTGAGTGCAATGATGAGAGAGACACGGAAACAGCACCAAGCTAAAGATGCTGCCCATCTCACGGCCTTCAAAAACAGACATGCACAACCCAGAGACACAGATTCGGCCCTGCATTGTAGTTTACACAGGCTGCATATATTACAGACCCTGTTAACACCTGGTGTTAAAATCTGTCTTGTGTGATCCAAGTGGCTGGTTGGTGTCTGTCTGTCTGTCTGTCTGTCTGTCTATCCTTCCTTCCTTCCATCCATCCATCCATCCAGTGGTTTTTCTTAAGCATAAGGTTATTTATTTTCCTTCAAAGGGGCACTACACCTAAAAATGAAAATTAGCCCATAAATTACTCACCATCAAGGCATCCTAATTGTATATGACTTTATTCCTTTAGCTGAATGGAATCTGAGTTATATTAAATAATATCCTGTCTCTCCCCAGTTTAAATTGGCAGTGAATAGTGCCTGAGATTTTAAAGCTTCAAAAAGAGCATCCATCCATCACAAAAGTAATTCATTTTGTTAATAAATGTCTTCTGAAGTGAAACGATATGTTTGTGAAAGAAAACTACATTTTGGCTGAATCATCTGAAGATGCCTTGAGGATGAGTAATTATGAGCTAATTTTCATTTTTGAGTGGAAAAATTAGTTCAAAGCCCTTGTTTTTGTGCATTAGCTGACTGACAGGTGCTCCATGTAAGCAATCCTTCACTGATTAGCGTTCACAATACAAATGCAATGAGGTCAAATGTATTGGCCTACCACCTAATACCAGGTGTAACCAGGATCTACAGCATGTGTGCAAATGTAACTTCTCTTTGGTAAGATTGTCACTGCAGTACTCGATAAGCAGAGCTTTAGTGAGGCAGAAGGATGTACTATCATTGAAGCCAACTTGGAGCAGAGGTCTTCATTTCAGGACTCTGTTAAAGACATGCCACCCATTAAACCAGGTGATCTGCTGACCCCCTTTCCACCCACACACCACTGATCCTGAACAACAGAACTGCCAGAGCCGGTTACCAATGTAACAGAGCCAGACTGGATCAAAGAGATAGACTGTCACACACAGACACACACACACACTTTATCATTTACATTACGAACATTTATTGTTACCAGCAATATAACCTAATACTAACCCAAACTCTAACCCTAACTCTAACAGAAAATCTTCTGCATAATTACAATTAAAAAAAGAACTTTATTTTATTTTTACAGCGTTCTTACTAACAAGGATGTCCCCAAAAAGAGGTTTTGCTCAGATTTATCAAATTTTGCAGACTTTTGAGACTTTTATTTGTCCCCAGTATATGGGTTAGGGAGCACAACACACACATACACACTGATGACATCCTGGATGTTGAAACAGAGCAACTATACCATAAAGACCTAAAACAAAGACATAAAACACACCCACCATATAGATAATACCATGTAGAATCATATAACACACAGTTATTAATAACAAACTGTTATTAAACTACAGCACAGTGGCTGACACCAGCCTAAACCAGGTTTGCATTATTTCCCCACAGCCTTCACACTCTTCCCTTCATCATTTCCAATCCTCTATGCAATACTATGAATGCAAGTGTTCCTGTAGCTCAGCAGCGCAAAGGTTGTGGGTTCAATTTTCAGGGAACACATATTGAAAAACTGTTTATATGGGAACTGTATATGCTTGAATGCACTGTAAAAACGTCTGCCAGATGCATAAATGTTAATGTAAAGTGAAAGTGTACAATCTGACTCTACTGAGACCTCTAAAGGGAAACGATGGCATTGCATAAGGTAGATGAGTGTAAATAACAAAGCCTTCATTAGAATAAACCCACTCACTTAGCCTCTGAATCTTTGCCATAGCCCAGCATGTCACCAGCTCTACTCAAAAGCACTGTCCAGTTGGCAGCATTCATAATGCAGCGGCCCAGCCAACCAACAGGTTCCTTTTGGAAAGACAGCAAGGTTTGACAATACAGAAACCATACAGAGAAGCAATCAGAACATGTACATGATGTAGATACAGAAGAAGACTGTTGAAGGACAGCTGTATAAAGATGGTACCATAAATCTAAGATCAACCAGCAGAAGAAATAAGGAAACAGAAAGAATCAATAGATCAGGGAGTAAAAGAGTATGGTGAGAGTGTAAAAGAGAGACAGAGAAAGAGAGGCTGGCGCCCACTGGTAAAGTGACCCGGTGGAATAATACTGGGCGAGCGCTGTGCTCTTTGAAGCACTCCAGCTGAGTTAGAGCGCCTACACATCAGAGTTTATGCTATGTCAGATGATGCTGAAATCTATTGATTTCAATAGGGATGAATTGTAAGGATTTAGAGGAAAAACGGAAGGGAACAGAAACTGGTCATGTGACTGATCGCTGAGAAACTGGCCTGATTTGACACCTTTTTGCTTTGTACGCTTTTGTTTCTGTCTAAAGCTTTGTCTGAGATTTCTCTCGTGTGCAAGAGTCGGCTGTTTCCCCTGAAAAATTCTGCCATAATTTACTCACTCTCATGTTGATCCAAACCATCATGACTTTTCTTTGTTCTGTGGATCACAAAAGGACATGTTGGGCACAACGTAATGGGGACTGACAGCCTCGAATCATTTCAATGAATGGAAAAAGATGCAATGTAAACTGAGGCTGACTAAGAGGAACTCCAGAACATTCTGCCCTTTGTGTTCTATGGAAAGAAAATGCATTCAGAAACTGGAATAACATGAGGGTGAGTATATAATGATAAAGAATTGCATACAGATGTGGGATGGAAAATCTTTGATGACGTGGAACTGTTGGCTTGAATGTTCCAGAATTAATACTAATATTTTTGTGTCCCTGTAGCTCAGTTAATAGAGCACTGTGTTAGCAGCACAAAAGTCATGGGTTCAATTCCCAGAGAACACTTAAAACATTTAGAAAAAAAATGTATACCTTAAATGCACTCGAAGACGCTTGGCATAAAAGTATCTGACAAATGCATAAATAATGCATAGATGATATGATTCATACATATCACAAATATTAATTTTGCATAATTTATCACAATGTCATTAAAGAATGTGTTAGGCTGAAGGAGGACCTAAAAGGAACACAGAATCATTTTAACATAGATATAAATTACCTGATGTAAATACACAAATGTATTTGACGGATTTAGATACATTTATTAAGCTTGATGATAAGACTTAAGTGTAAATGGCTGTAAAATGCATTCATACTAAGATATTTTCTATACATCATTATTAATATTAAACTGCAGTTTGCAGTACATATTGCATCAGCATTATAGCAGCCATTAGCCAGCCTGCTCTCCTTCAGTTTCAGTGATTAAAAACCCATATCGGACAAACACTGGCAGACACGATGCTTGTCACATGCTGTATCTGTCAGTTCTTACATGTGTTTACAGGCTGATCTTGACCTTTCCTACATGATGATGTATTGCAGCCATTAGTGGCATCTAGGACTTCCGTACCTATGCCCTTCATTACCAGATCAGAGGAAGATTGTGGAACATTTCTAAAGGTCCCACACACACAGGAAGACACAGTGTAATTAAAGGGTTAGCCAGTGTCTTAAGCTGTGTGAAGAATAACGCTTAACTTAATCGAAACGTCTACATGTTTGCAGTCACCCCATCCTCTCACCTTCGGTCAGGCTTACTGCTGGATGAGTGTGAGGTGGAGAAACAGCAAAATCTGATGAGCTGGAGTCAGTAAAGAACCAGCAGGAAGACTTATTAACAGAGCCCATTCTGCTTCACCAGCTCAATCACATCCCCTCTCTCTCCCTCTCTCTCTCTCTCTCTTTGTCTCTGTCAGTGACTGAATGATGTCTGTTTCCACGGAAACTCCTTTAGGCAATTAGGTGTGCAAATATTGCAGAGCGGTTTGGAAAGGACAGAACATGCTTCAAGATGGGGTGGGGAGAGAACAAAAAAAACGAATGAATGAGCTAAATGTTGAATGATTCCATAAACGGTACATGCTGTGTTCCGTGATGCCCATTACATTGGGTTCCATCGGGTATGCTGGTGTTAACCATCACGCTACACCTAAAGCCAAAACTTAATGTTTGTGTTAGCCCGTGTTGCTAAAACATCACCCATGTGATGGAAACACAATGGAAAACAAACAGCAGTGACATAAAACCAGGTCTGGGTGGGCTATGTAAACTGTACAGTGTGATGAAAGAGGTTATTGTGACCGTGTGTTGGTGCAAATAGCTCCATGGTTCTTTGTCTGACTGGGTTTGAGGTGTGGATGAAACCTGCATACAGAGCTTGACGTTGCAACCTCTAACCCGTTTTTCTCTCTCCCTCCCTCAACAGGTATCGTCTCGAACAATTGTTGGAACTTTGTAACTATGAACAGCAGTTTTAATATTATTGTCTTCCCATGGTATATCGCTTTATTGTTTTCCTTGCTTTGAAGGATAAAAGCATCTGCTAAATGTAATGTAAAATGCAGAACAAACAACTTCTGTCTGCGCTTTGTTTTTCCACAAAATAAGCCTTCCAGGAGATTACCCAAGATGCTTAGTAAGCCAACAGCGCTTTGTGAAGTTTTTGTGGGACGTACGGCAGAATAAGTCACACAAACGCAAATGCATGCACGCAGAAAAATGCAAGGTCAGCATTTTCAAAGGTAAGCCTCAATTCAACATATCACGAGCCTGGAGGATCGAAGCAACCTCGGGTGCCCTGTCACGCTGGGACGGAGGAGTAATAATATGCTTTAATAACACGCTCAAACAATATCTGTCATTCCTAAATATTTTCAAGGCAGAGAAAGATGTCAAGGCAATGACGACTGCAGGAACAGGCAGCATGCCAACATCGTCAGCTGCAAATAAAAAAAACACTCAACAGTTTGCTATCATCTCCTATGTTCTCTCACGTTGCGTTATGGAGGCATTCTGTCCGTTGACTTCACCATGTGTGTGATTGTACCTTAAAGATAAATGTAACAGCTGCGGTGTTACCATATGGTGTTAGCTGAAACTTGATCCAGAAAACTAATCCTCTAATGACCAGCTCTCAATTAACTCAAAGCCAAGCTGTTTGGACTCCTATTGTCATTTCTTTACCTTCTACCTCCATCTGTTTGTTTCCTCCCATTTTATGCCAGGTGCTCACCCTCGACTCTGCTATCAGATTGAATTGTGAGTAGGCGGTCATATGAGTCATTTATAAAGTGAGATGTAAATGCATACGATATCTCTGGTTCGTATGTGACATGACAGGTGTCCCCATCCGCTCGCTGACTGGCAGATGCTGATGGGCCAATTAAAACGTGTGACAGATTGTAACTCCCTTACCCAAATGCTAATTTCCCACAAGCCTCTGGATTAACGCACAAAATCTGAGCCAGCTGCTGTCATCTAGTGATTAGAGACAGGCGAGGAGAATAAACACGCATGCTACCAAACACACATACAAACAGAAGAGCTGTTTATCTCTGGATGTGATGACACCAGGGCTGCAACCCAATCTGCATATTAGTCATAAAAAGTATGTAAAATTAGAATGAATGTGACCTATATTACATTATAAATAGTATGCCAAAAGTGCCTGGATTTCAGACCCCTTCCAGATTTCAGACATTGTGCATGAATGCTTCTTGGGTTTAGCTGGTCAACAGCATAGGTGATGTTTTTGGTGCTGGTTCCCAGAATAGGTTGCTAGTGTGCTTGTACCCTCAATAGGCTTGTTACCTAGCTTAACTAACAAGTCAATTAGCTTTATCAGAAAGGTGATGGTGGCTGACCAACCTTACCTGGTTCACAAGCATTAAAATCAGTTTGAACCAGCATCAAAGCTGGTGTACTCAGCATCCTCCCTTCTCCAAAAGCGTCTAGTTTAAGAGATTCACTAACATCAAAGGGAAGAATATATCACAGCTTAGCAAACATAGCTCAGGTCTTAAAGAACAGATGTGGTCCAAATGGCACTGCTGCGTCAAACATTTCTCCCACACACACACCCGATCTAAAGAGAGCCTGAGAGGACCATAATCTCTTCAATAAGATGCAGATAACCTATTAGCTAAGTACGCCTCAGGCCAACAGAAGCATGCTGTCTTAACCTACTGACCCATATAAAGCAATGACCATCTTACACAGATGGTAAGACATCACTGTACAGGTTTACAAAAGGTGCTTTAGGAAGCCAAAGAAGAACCATTTTGGCTGTATGGTTGCTTAAAGAACCTTGAACATCCATAGAATCTTTCTGTTTCACAAAAAAGCTCTTTGTAGTAAAAAATGTTCTTTAGACTATGAGAATAAAATGGTCCTTTTAAGAACCTTTGACTTAATGATTCCCTGAGGAACCAAAAACGGTTCTTCTATGGCATCGCTGTGAAGAACCTTTTAAAAACTTTTATATATAAAAGTGTACAACCACATTTTATTGTAATGATTGGACAGAACTATTATCAACTTCACATAGAAACCTGATAGTCTTTAGTTCAGTTAAATACCTAAAGCCAACAGGTTTGCTATGTGACATTAACTGTTTATCATATCATATATGAAATCACAGTTTCACGCAATATGATATTTTGACTGAATCGTGTGACCCTAAGACATGCTATCACACAATTACACACACACAAAGAATAAAAGCGCCCGAATCTCTTTGTCACACGTTCACACATGGCCACGCATACATACGAGGACACCGTGTACTTCACAGACATTGTGACAGTCGGCCTTTGTCTCATTTCTCGTCTATCTCCATCACAGGCCGACAGTAATCATCTGTCACACTCATTCTACATTCTCTATGTATCTGCCCTCGCCTCGTCCTCTCTGAGTGCTGAGGCTGACGCTAAGAGAGCGTGCTAGCCGAGCGGGAATGCGGATCAGACGCTATTGTGCGATGAATCATAGCTAGAGCTAATTGGTGTTTTAATCCCTCACAATATAGAGAACAGTGACAGCAGCCTTCTGCCAGTCAGAGAACGATCGAGAATGAGAGAGAGAGCAGACAGACACAGCCATCTCAATTATATCTCCTCTATGTTATGCATTCACAATGCAGCAACACTTGTCAATTTCTTTCTTGCTTCTTTGTTGATCGCTGCCAGTTAGTGCCAGTACGCAGTCAAACCATTTTTTTTTATCTTGCTCATTACTGTAAACAGAAAGACTTTCTGACCTTGTCCCCAGCTAACAGGGAACATTCTCAGAATGTTCTCTCAAAGTTATCAAAAACGTTCTTGCAGTAACATGTTATTCTTAACTTAGTGGAATGTTTTATAAAGTTACAGAGTTAACAAATGTTTGAGTATGTCTGACGATACAATAAGGTTACACAACATTTCAAAAACTGGATGTTATGAATGTTCCTAGAACTTTCAAAATAGCATTTTAAACATTTTAATGGAAATGCTAGGAAACATTTTTCCAGCCTAAGATTGGAGTTGGGTCGAGCTTGTAAACATAACACAGAATGATTCAGCATGTTACAATGCAAAAAGTAATGTAACGAATAAACGGTATCGTAACAAAATGTAACTGCCTGTCTAAACAGCACAAACATTTCAGGCCATAACTGGAGTTTCCCAAGTGGAACGCCAGCCACCTGCACGTCACTGTGGTGGAAGTGCGTGTGTGCGCTTCAGTGCCTGCCTGCTGATTTTCATTTGTGGAGCTATGAATCACAACGGCAGTGATAAACACTGTGTTTTACTGCTTTGTGAGAACTTCTTTCTGCTACTTCTCAGGTTTCTGTCACTCACTCATGCATGGTACACAACAGCACAGGCAGACGTGTGCTCCACCGCCAGAGAAGAGTCAGACTTCTGGCAGTTTTCTCTTTTTCACACGTGCATGCAACTGCCTTACATCTCAAACGCAGTCAGATAAACAGATTCACGTTTTTGTACACACTCACGTTTATACACAATCAGTAGGTTTTCATCTGAGTATTCTTGTGGAGTGCTGCATACTCATCTGTGAGCTGTGTCTAAAAGCCAGCTGCCCATCTAGCACTCTAGGTAGTACAGAAGTATTCTGAGCAAAAATGTTGACAACTCACTGAGTTTAAAAGCACTGTGCCTATGAAACAGGCAGCTCACTAAATTTTAAATCATCGTGCCTATAATGCCCAAATATGTTGTCTCCACTGGCAGCTCACTAGGTTTAAATAAGTATGCTAAACAGGCAACTCACCAGATTTTAAAACAAGGTGCCAATGTTGGCCAGAAATGCTGCCCAGGTTAGCAGCTCACTAGATTGCCCAAATATACTAAGTAGGCAGCTCACTACGTTAAACAGCC
Source organism: Chromobotia macracanthus (assembly GCA_036877525.1). Taxonomy (NCBI): domain Eukaryota; kingdom Metazoa; phylum Chordata; class Actinopteri; order Cypriniformes; family Botiidae; genus Chromobotia; species Chromobotia macracanthus. The sequence continues at coordinate 1,245,914 of JAZGTH010000038.1, forward strand.
AACGTCTCTCTCTCTTTTGCTCTTACTATCTTTGCTATCTCTCACAGTCTTCTACTCTGAAATATCAGAGTCATATTCAGCTATTCTAAGAGCTATTTACCACAGAGGCTGCAGCTTCATTCAGACAGATCTGAGTGTGTTAATGAAACCAGTTTGCTTTTGTCCTCTTGAGATTAAGTCGGAGTGGAATAAGTCGGAGCAGAGAACATGCTTGTGTATACACTTAAATTAAGTCTGGGATTTGGATGCTGCACATGAAAAAAAAATTTCACCGCTTACATTCTCCTGACCTCATATTCCTGACTGCATTCATTACCCATAATTCCCTCTCAGCACTTTCTGACAGAATGCACAAAATACACTGACATCCAGAAAACGTTTGCCACACAAACTAAACATACACACCACACATTTAAAAAACGGTTCCTCTTCCTGGAAAAACACAAGGCTTGCATTGACAAGCGCAGTGTGTCCGTTTGCGACAGTATGAAATACAGTAAATGTTCTGACCTGAGTCTCTTTACCACAATTGTATTGATTAAATTTTCTTTTATTGTTTAACCTTTGTCTTACCATTTTTCATACCTTTCTAAATTACGCTGTACATTTTGTGTTTTCCTTGCATGCAGCTCAGCTGCAAATGCTTGTCATGCCAACAAAGCACAGAAAGAAACTCCTGAGAATAAAAGATTATTAGCAGCTTTCTGCACGCGGCGCAAAACGTTCTAAAACTCAAACGTGCACACACTTGCATATAAACCCACACTCTGAGCACCCCTCACAGTCTTAACACTATTTTGGAAAGCGAGAGCTTCCAAGAACAGCTTCGTCCAAAGATGGCTTTGCCAAACACCTCTCAACACTCACAGAATTATCTCTCTCTCTTTTGAGCTCCCCTCATTTCATGCAATTTTCCAGCAAATAAAGACATCTTTACTAGAAGCTTTGAAAAGGTTTCAAACAGACTTAGGACCACTTACTGAGTTCCTCTATTACAATTCCCTCATCTTTCTGTCTGAAAAGGATAGAGAGACCCTTTCAACTTTAGAGGAGGGGCTGGGAGTGTGTCCCGCTCTGCTCTCTGTCCCCTGATACCGCGACACGTCAGAGAGACACAGAGGCCGAAGCAACCTAATCCATATAAACCAGAGCTGAAAAGACACTGATAGGATTCTGGTTATGAGCTTACTGATGCTTATTAAATTATGGCTTTGAAGTCACATACAATGATGAATTTTATAAAGGGATATCATGCTTTTTTCCCTTTCACATTCACACTTAATCACAAAAATGAAATTTCTGCAAAGAGTGATGTGACTGTTTGTTCCAAGATTAAAAAAATGTCATTATAATAAGGGATCGTCTCAGCTCTAAAGTCTGATAGGATATGTGCAAAGTTGCAAAATAATTGATATACGCACATCTATGACCACACATCAGTTGAACTGTAATCTCTATGCTAATGCACCAAGCAGTCTGGCAACCGTTAAAGTCTACAGTTAGGCTAACAAACTATATTGTTTGACAATCTTTGTTTGTGATTACAATTATGAATCAATATACTTCATTATAGAACATTAGTATAAGTCACCCGCACAGGTTTGGACATGTGAACAGGGAATTTTGCATAGAACAGAGCAAAATCCATCAGATCTGTGAATTTTGGAATCTCTTGCTATTGTGTCAGATGTCGGAAGAAAAACACTTTGAGGCTGTGCTATCAAATACAGCTCAGAGGGTTACAAAAACATGCCTCTGGCTTTAAAATGCCGCCTCGCGGAAATTCTCTCTCTCTCATACAAACACAGCATCTGCCTGGCAGCGGCGGATTAGGAAAAGAATTTCCAAAACACATGCTGATGATGGGTGAAGGAGAGTTTCAAGACTTTACAAACAGAGGCTCAGTGTTCAGCTTTGGAATTGCGCGACAGCTCCAAGCGCTTGAAACTAATACATAATTGCTTGCGCAAACATGCTAACGCAGAATGCGCCGCTACGCACGCACTGACAACGTCACCTGTCCATAAGCAACTCATTTCATGTCTCCTGTGAATATTAAAACACATTAAGAGAAGCATTAGCCTCAACGATCTGCCAGGTCTTGATAGTCAAAGCCAATTCTCCATTTAGCGATGTTTGGAAACTTCCTGTCATTGCGTGCTACATTGTTCCTTGCATTAATAATGAATGTGTACTGGCAGAAATGCCCAAGTGCTCTGAGGGTGTATGAGCATAAGAGAAGAACCAGACTCCATCTCTTCCACACTGTGGTCTTCTACCCAGACTACCTTACCAATGTAATTAAAAGCTACCTTGCACCTGGGCAACTCTGTCACTATGTTAAACATTCTGACACATCCACAGTTTGTTTTTGTGACTTTCATGCAATGTTGCTATTGAAAGGTGCCACGTGTTTATAAACTCTCCTTGAATCAACAAGGGGTTAACTGCCTTCCTTAAAAGTTTAATTGTGATGGCTCATTGCAGGGACTGAACTAGCAGAAATTCAGAAGCTAGCTCTTTAAAGCTGCAATCCATAACTTTCACCTCTTTATCGCCACCTCTGTTTGAAACATAAAATTTTAGGTTACTTTACTTAATGTTTATTACGTTTAAGTCAAATGAACCAAACTGACAGACTGCTCAGATTACAAATCATTGATATTATGAATTTTTCATTTGAGTCAAAGTAAGGTAAGGAGACAGTTCTTAACACTGATCTGTCATGTACTTGCTCAATAATGTATTAATGTAACCCAATAAAGTTATGGATTGCAGCTTTAAGTATCACTATACTCGCAAAAAGACGGTATACAATAATTCTAAGTTAATAATAATTCTAATAATTCTGAGTTAATAAAAACTAATGTATCTACAATACTGTAAAACAAAGAAAATCTTTTTTGTCAGACTTACGATCTAGGCCATTAATGTAGCGCATAGTGATCTCACAGTGGCCCCACACTGCACTGACGATGGGATACAACTTCTTGCCCTTAAGACCTCTGAAGGCGACTCCAAGATACTGTCCATCCACCATGAAGCTCAAGGTGCCCTCATCCATGTCCAGAACCACCAACAGGGCATCTGGTAGCACAAAGGCCTCCTCTGGCTCCAGGAAGCTCGGGTAGGTGGGGGCAGAGGACGCCGGTCTATTCTTACTGTTGTGGTACAGCTTGTTGCGTCCCAGGTCCCAGCCCCAGGACTCGCCATCACTGCCAACTAACGAGGTGTAGCCAACTGAGTGCAACGGAGCATCTGCTGTGGCCACTCCCACCACCGCATGTGTGCCCCGCTGCCGGACAGGCCAATGGATCCTCCAAACGTGAAGTCCTCGTGTGTAACCAACTCGCCCACGTATAGCATCGGTGCTCTGGGCGACTGGGTGGCGATGGAAGGTGAGTTTGTCGTCCTCCTTAATGAAGATGTTTAGGGAACGGTCGTCCGGGTTCCAGGCGTGTCGGAGCTGATGCTCGTGTGGAGCGGGGGGCATGTCCAACAGTAAGTCCAGTCTGGCGGGCTTGAAGAAGTCTGGCCCTCTGAGCTCTCTCCTCAGGGGTCTGAAGGATGGTTCCCCCCGCACGTCCACAGACTTTATGCTTCCCGAGATCTTCTGGCCCATGGCTTGGCCGGGTGGATAAGGGGAGGGAGAAGGGAAAAGGGAGGGGGGTGGTGCAACACGGGGCTGGGCTTCTGGGCTCCGCCGTTACCTCATCAAAGCACTGGGACGTCAACCTGAGACCACCAAACTCTCGTCAGCACCTGGTAGCGGCAAGAGTGCCAGCCTTACAGTAACCCTACGAGAGACAGAAACACACAGACACATCCACCATGTCATTAAACAGAAATAACAGAGAGACCAATGAGTCAGTGAGCTGGTCATATGAGCGGATGCAGAAGATGTGTGAATCTCAGAGGTGTTGGAGAAGAGAAATGAAGGGAAATGAGAAACAAGACAGCAGAAGATGAGCTGAAGGACAGAAGCAGAGCTCGAATGCTGCCAATGGCAGTCTGACAGCATGTGAAAGAGCACCACAGGGAACGATACAGTAATGAGGGCAGCAGGTGAGAAAGACACACGTTCCCTAAAACATACTGCACACACACACTCAGTAACACAAGTATCCACACACACACACATGCAATTATATCCAAACATTCGCATGACAAGACGCACCATCTCTGTCTAAACACACAGAGGAATACAAACCAATGCATATTCCATTTTAAAAAAATGCTATAAATAGTATTTATTCAAAATAAGACACTTTTAAAAAAGGCATACAATAAATAAACGAAAGAAAGTGTTGAGTGCTGCTTGCCAGAGGGGTAAAAACCCACCACGATGCTATGTGTGAATGACAGGCTGTTTCTGAGGTGTACTGAGTGGTTTTTAATGTGTTGCTTTGCGGTTCCTATTTATATGCTAACATTATATGCTTACGTTTAGGGATTTGAATGAGCTCCTAACCATAAGTATGAGCAAAAGAAGAGCAGCAAGCATTACAAATAAAGAACAAAAGGAATGAAAACAAAAAACATTCATTCATTATTCCATTCCAGGCCCAGAGAAAAAGAAAAAGAGATTTTACTCTGCACCAGCCTCAATGTCACAGAAATACCTACACATTAAAAATGGGGGACAGGCCTAAATATGTTTACGCTAGCAGGACTTCCTACTACAGTAAGTGACGCATTGTTTTTTCCAGAAATATGAGGGATCTCATCCCAGGAAAAACCCGGCAAGAAAAACAGTTTCTCTCACAGATACACACACACAACAGTCATGCACAGAGAGAAGGTGATGACGGTTCTGAAAAATGTAAACATACTCTCTCAGACAAGCAGCCATCAGAGAACCCAACTTCTTAGGTCAGACAGGAAAAAGTCCTAGACATATACACACAAGCATGCACATACTGTAAACGCACACTAACGTACACTCAACACTCTTGATACATTAAGGTCACACAGAGAGAGACAGAAAGAGAGAGAGAGAGACAGGAACACCCAGAGCTGAATTCAGCCGACAGGAAAGAGTGGCCAGACAGCCAGACAGTCAGTGCCTGGAATTCCGGGTGAGTGTTACTGATAGCAAAAGGAAAATAAATGAGGTCATGAAAAGGGTTGGCTACAATGTTTGTGTGCGATAGAGAGACTTAGCGAATGAATGAAAAGAGGGAGAGAGCCTGCTGCCCTAACATGCTACTCACAGCTATCATAATATGTACTAGAAGGCTAGGTGTCAGGTTGGCTGTATCTAATTTCACACTCGAGGCAACACACAAAGGGTTTCTCAGTCGCTCCACATGCAGTGACACAATAATGTGCACCACTGAGGTCGTGTTTGCCTCCGAAACACGCGTCAGTTTAACTAACGTACATTCACTCAAAGTGCTGCAGTCACTAATAGCTATAATAAACAACGACGCAAACATAATTACGCTGTTAGTCTGGGAGTCGTAGACAGATTTTTAAACACTGTTCTCATGTTAGGTAATGGCATAAAGGCTTGTAAAACAAGGCCCGAGAGTTTGAAAAAAGAAACGCCTCGACAAACTGATGACAAAAGCCTTTTGCTGATCAATTGTTTCCATTAAGCGCCAGAAGTAAAGTGCAGGATTGGAACAGGAAATGCATCAAACTGAAACTATAACATTACCATGCTTCTAAAAATCCATCGTGTGCCCACCGTTTTGACAGATTGCTATATTTATTTTTACATAAAACAGAACGTTATACCTCTAGCATCGATTCTCACACAAAATAGCACTGCCGCTATTTTCTCAGCTTACAGTAAATATGTTTACAAAACATTATGTTGGAAAAATACTATATTGTAAAACCTTTGTAGAAAGCTATATGGGTATGTTGGAATCACAAATATACCAGAATTGAGAGTTAATACAGGGCATAAATGGGGTCACGGATTATACAAATGTAAAAATGGCACACACAAGATTGTTGCAAACATAAACACACACAGCATGGTGGGACAGTAGCTGGTCTGTTTCAAAATGTGTCACAGCTCAGTGACTAAGTCACACTGTGAGCGAGGGTGATGGCCGCAAGGCATGACTGTATACTGCGCCTTCGCTGGCCACACTGCAGATAAAACGCAGACGTCAAACAGTGAGACACCGAGAACCTGCGCTACATCAATTACACTCCCTCTCCTCAGGGGTAATGATCCCCAACCATATGAGACACAACTAATGTAACTATAACAACCTCGTTCTAATGGAGCGCTTATAGGCAGCCTCCATCTGCTAAGCCAAGCGAGACGAAGCTACATATAAAAGCGGCCTGTTAGGTTGTACGTCTTCACATGGGAAAATGGCCATTTGTGCAATTGTGACTTATCTATTGAAAACACAAAAGCACTCAGTTGGTGCATGTGTCGTTGGGACGCAGCCGCTACGGCTGTTTGTCAAAGTATTGTCGGGTAAAAGTGAAAACAACCCGGGTGTAAGTGTGCCCAGTGGCTTCTATGAGCCCTACCACGACGTGTTGCATTCAATCAAAATAAAAGCATCTTATTCCTGTTTGCAGTGACTGTTTTCTATTATTAAAATACAGAAGATAAAGCATAAAAGAAAAATGCACATTTTACAGGGTCGTCAATCTGCAACATTTGTAAGTTATTAACATTTTCCTCAATTTAGCCCTTCCACACTCAGGGCTTTATTTGTTTTGCTTGCTCCATCATAAAGATAGCGCTCTTTGTTTTCAGGCCCGCGTAATTGAATTTTACGTCGGCGTGTTTTGTGTTTGATGAACGTTCCAGCATTCAAGAGCTTGTAAGTGTTCTGCATGACTAGATGAATGATAATATCTCAGAACCCAGTACAAGCCCAGACTGTCCACTTAAAAGACTTGACTGCTGTTTTATACAACAGTTGAATTCGGGCACACAATCTGATTGGCTGAAAGGGACACCGAATTCAAACCTGTTTGTTTTCGTTTACCTGTTACTGTATCATTTTAATGATTAGCTAAACCAGTGGTAGACGGGTAACTACAATGTTACTTTACATTACATTTGGCAGGTGCTTTTATCCAAAGTGACTTACAATGCATTCAAGGTATACAATTTATCAGTATTTGTGCTCCCTGGGAATCGAAATCACAACCTTTGCGCTGCTAACGAAATACCAACTGAGCTACAGAAACACTTATTATAAAGAAACTTACTAAAACGCAGGTAATAAGTTCATATTTTTATATATGTTTCAAGATTTTTTACTTTCAGCAACAGTACTTGTAGAGGTGTCATAGTTTGCCATAACCCTCTCATACACAGTACCTAAATAACACAAATCTATATCTGTGGAGCAAAGCTATTTGATGGTTTCTCTATGTACGCAGTGTTCAGTCTACAATGTACTGTGTACATCTTCATCTAAATTTGTTTATGCTTCAACACTCATCAAACCCTCAGCAGGGTTTCACACTCACACGCTCTGTGGCATGCGGGTGTCTGCGTTTTCCTTTAGGAGGATGGGGACAGAGAAAAAGCCTGGTGCCTGGACCCTTGCCTGCGTTACCACGGTCACCAGAGACATGATGGACACATAAACCTCCAGCCACTGGTGGCTTTGATGAGGGGGAGCACACATTCGCCATCTGTTGTTTACCTTTGTATCCTCTCTCTGCTTCATGTGAAACGTCTCTCGCTCTCTTCTCTTCAAGAAGTGTCATTTATTTTCTCATTCCCTCATAGTTTATGCTTCTCTTTCCTTAACTCAGTTCCCTGCTGGAAAACCTAGCTAGAACTTTGCCGCCCTACAAAAATAAAACAATTGTGGTTTTGAGTCGATGTGTGCTAGCTTTGAAACCTGTTTTTGTTAGTGTACTGCAATATTTTCAGTAAATTTTCCTGAAGGATAACACCTTCAAATTTTGTCAACATTTCTGATGACTCGTCCTGCACCACACTGATTTTTATCCAATCAGATGCTTTCAGGAATGTCCCATCCCCCTGTAGCCTACATAAAACTACAAGGTAAATCGCGGTTCATAGCTACAATATAACTAAAGCTCCAGCTTCTAGCTCTTTTTGCAATAAATCAACACAAAATCTAACACTAAATTTGCTGGTTCACTACATTTTTCGGTTCACATTTGCGTCCGTTTCACGTTCAGAGTAATTAGCCTATCCACTCTTCTCTTACCTAGTTAGGACATGATGTTAATCTCTCCCCCTCACTGTCATTTGACCCTTGTCTTGTTTGGTCTCTCTCTTCTCCCCACTCCCCATCAATCTCTCTCTGTCACCTACACAGCACCTAATGGCAGATGAGTAGAGCGTGTGTCCGCTGCTCTATCATGCAGGCAGTACAGAGGTCACAGGGCGGACAGCCGTCTGGCCACATGTTCAATATCTCCTCCCTCTGTCCACCTACACAGTCCTAATTAAACAGACCTGACCCATGAAGACACACACACACAGAAACACAAAAAAACAGACAACAGGCATCTGTTGAAGCAAGCCAAGCTGTTTTCCGATCAGAACGTTCTGGAACAGAGAGGTGCCAATGGCCAGAGTCATGGCTGCCTTGCGTGAGCAATAAAACGATGAGATGTGTGGGCACACTGGATGCTGTGTGTGTGTTCTGTGTCGTTAGGGGTAAGATAGGCTCTGAAGTGACACATAAACTGATGAATCCAGTAATCGCCTGTGGAGACTGTCACATCAAAGTGAAACTAGAGAATGTGAACAGAGCCCAGACAAGATAAATGCAAACCTAATGCTAACACTGCTTTCAATTAGAAATTACAGGTCTGTTTACAATGCAAACACCAGTACTAGTGGCAGCAAAACCCCTTCATACATAGTCTTGTCAGGGCTGTAATTTAACCCGGGTTTTATCTGCGTCCTTTAACACTTAATAGTTACATGTAGTGAAAATCTGTTATCTTCCATATGTGAAAAGAAAGACAATGATTGTGTAGTATGCTATACGGTTAAATGCAGTCATAACCTCTCACAAGTGTAAGCATCTTAACCTGACATGTAAGAGATGTAAACTTCTGCAAACAACCTAATCTGATAAACTACCATTAAACAACTGAATATGGTAACTAGCACACACTCTGTGCATCATTTTTTGTACCAGAAAAGCAATGAAAGTTAAAACTGATGAAGACATAAATCTGATGTTTATTAAATGTGACTGTTTTGCCCTTTATTTCCTGTTTTAAAGTATTTTTAAAAGCCCACCCATTAATTTCCCTGTGCCTACCAAAACAAGCCCATATTATTAACGATCATAAAAATACTGCATCCAATAAATTGAGCATGTATTTCTCACCAGAAAAACTATGAAACATCCCAAACGTTTGTAACAGGGCCACTGTAAATCTGATTTTCATTAAAACGGGACCGTTTTTTTCTACTCCCCATTAAACTCTTTCAAATATCTCCCCGTGTAATTTCCTATTCAATTGCCATGTGCCAAGAAGCTCAGGGGTCTTCAGGCTCTGCAGCGAGAACATTAGATACTAGCTATGAGCAGGAAGAGTGTAAATATAAGACAGCCACTGAAGGCCAGGCTTTCTGACAGCCCAAAAGCCATTCATCACTGTGACTAAAGTGTCCACCCCCATCGCAAAACCAGTAATCTCACACACACACACAGCCTTGTGGCAGATGTGCGATCCCACCTCCTGTCCTTTCAAGCCCTTAAGCGGCACGGACACACACACACAGAAATGCTTCTGGCACTAATCCAGTGGTGCTCTCCAAAGGAGAGACATTGAATGGGTTAGGCAAATGGTTGTGTAGCTCTTCACACGGTTAACAGCTGAGCTCTGAGCTCTCCCAGTAGAGCCTCTCTCCACAGAGCAGCTCCGGTCGGCCCTTTCCAGTCCACTGACCTCAGACAACACACTCAGTGATTAAAGCAGTCCCACTGCCCTCCACATCCCGACACACACACACATACAAGCATCACACACATTACCATGTTGTTTTGGGCATGTACCATGATAATACATAACACAATAGTCTGGTATTATATGCGTTTTGAAACATATCCCATTGTTTTACCATAAAATATACCATAGTAAACTGTATTATAGTGATTGATTAAGACTATGGAATATGTAAAAGTACCATGGTATTACCATCTGATACCCTAACTGTACCATATAATGCCCCTTTGTAAGGGATGTCCCTGTACACAAAGCACAGACACACACACACACACACACACACACACAGTATTTCCATAAACATTCCACCCCTGAAAACACACATCCACACACACATATTTAGACACATGCAAATCCATAAGCCACACATGCACACAAACACGAGAGACACAATGAAAGCATTCAAATCTGCTCCCCAGGCTAAGAGTCGGCTCGCGCTGTGGGACTTTTCTTCTGAACACCGAACCAGAGAACAGAGAAGAAAAAGAAAGACAAATGATAGCCGTGACATGTAAAAGAGAAGAGAGAATCTAACCGTTGCCTCTCTTCACTAATCACCTTATCTGATCACACATGGCAGCTGAGAAAACATGAGCCGCAGGTTCAGGTGGAAATATATCCTTTCCTACCCGCCACACGCACACTATCCTCACCCAACCGCCCGCCGCTTCCTACAGCCACACTGCATCCCGCTGCAACCCAAGCTAACTGGAAATGTTATCAGAACGTTGGTTAACATTCTCTAAAAGTTCTCTCAAAGTTATCAAAATGTTCCTGCAGAAATGTTAGTAAAATGTTTTTAATGTTATATATCAGAGATATCAAAAACGTTATACTTAAGTCGTTAGTGGAACGTTTTACAAAAATAATTAAAATTGTTTAAATAACGTTCTTAAGCAGACAATAATGTTCATACAACGTCTATAAAACTGAATGTTTCGAACGTTCCTACAATGTTTAAAACAACAATTTTTAACATTTCTGTTACTTAATGCAAATGTCAGGAAAACGTCCCTACAACCTAAAGTTGTTAGCTGGGACCACCCCTGAGCTCAGAAAGTATTAAATTCATGGCAATCCCAGGTTAAAAAACACCACAAGAGTCAACATGCTTCAGAAAGGACGGTTATAACAGCCAACACAAAGAACAGACAGTATATTCCCGGGCCGGGTGGATCAAACCTCTAACAAGACAACTAAACGCTACAAGAAAACTCAGGTAATGCCAGAAAGAATGAGTGCAAATGAGGTAACCCACACGGCTGAGTGAGGAAAGAGAAGAACTGAAAGATCTCACAGCAGTTTCTTTGTAGACACATGTAAACACACACTTGAGCATGCCACATCAAGTTCTCCAGCGTGCTCAAAGCACACACACAAACGCTTACGCGGACACTGTTGTGACGGTCTTCCTAGCAGAACTCCTGTAGCCTGTTGTCGCTCCGAGTCAAAAGAAGAAATCAGGAGACCCGTAGTAATACAGAATGCAAGCGGCTCCTCTCTTTGTGAGGAGGAGCGCACACTAGTTCTTTCTCTCTTTTCTCGCCCTCTCCCTGCCGAGGAAGGAGAAAAGAAGCTTTTCCCCAGAGATGTAAGCCCCCCACCCCCTCCCTGAGGTTAATCCCTGCCGTGGCCGAGCCTCCGTCCCACTCTGGACTCCGGTCCTCTGTCACACGGCCCCGTAAACTCCTCACTCGCTCCCAGCTCTGCAGCTCATGGACAGAGGGAGGAAGACGGAGAAAGGAAGGGAGAGAGAGATAGAGGCGAGACGGTTGTGCGAACAGCAGCGCGAGAGCCGTCTCATGATGAAAAGTGATCCGCTGATCTCATCAGGCAGGGACACCAGGCAAACAGAGAGAAAGAGAGAGAGAAAGAGGCCACGCCTCTTACCCCACCCCCAGCTCATGTATTTTCCTCCCCACAGTCTTTCACACTTTCTGCTCAGCCAATCAGATGAGAGCTACTCAGAAATACACTCTTTAAGTCTCCAGCTTGTTACTTCCAGCTCTGTGATATCTGTTTTGAAAAAATAATCTGACTCCAGCTGGAGTGTCATGTCATGTCATGAAGATTTAACATTGTGCTATTTGTACGAAATGAAATATTATATCTGAATATAGCAAAGGAATACAATGAAAGTTTTTTTTTTTTAAAAAGTATCTTTCTTCAGATTTTGATTTACTAAACAAATTACTAATCAGGCAACAGCACAAACGTGCCCAAATAAACGTACTGAATGCAGTTTTTCACAGCACTGAACTATTACTTACAGTGCCTGGTTAAGCTGTACTAAAGGCAGTTAGTTAGCAGTAGTTAATCTGTTCTCAAAGCAACTAACAAAGCAATCTATTTACAAATCACGCATTAAACAATTCAGCAGATGTTAATACTCAAACTGACTTCAAGTACACTTCTTAGTATACTTGATGTGAATGCCTCATTCTAGAGCACAAGGGCAAAAGTTAATGGAGAGCCACTTGTGAGATTCACAAGTGATTTACACACACACACACACCCAGGCACACTTCTCAACCAAGCTCCAGACCTTAAATAAATACCATCTCCGTCCGTCATGCAAGCCCTGTCAAACCCACAGCACAATCAAATCCCTCAGAGATGCCTTGAATGTACTCAGTCGTTCAGGATGACGTGAATTTCCTGACCATTTCCTCCAAGGCCACACACAAAATGAAAGGTCTGCAGCAGTAAAGTGAGAGAGAGAGAGAATGTTGACCTGTTGATCGTGCTCTACTCCCTCACTCATGGCTGAAAACTTTATCAGTGTTTTGAGACGTGTTGAAACTCTCTAAGGACATGCAGTCTAATGGAAGCAATCTTTGCCAAATAAACATACACACTTATGTAGGATCAGCTGCACTACACATTTTAAGACCATTTACCTGCTTCTTAATATACAGGTCACCTCCTTTTTGATGCAAAGATAGTCTGGCGGCTCTGGAAAGCAACTGAGACGAAATACATCACACAAAGAAGAGCCGCAGGTTAACCTTTAGACACAAATGAAAAGAAAGCAATACAATTAATTTTTTAGGTTACTTTACGTACTATTCATAATGTATGTTAAACTCAAATGAAGCCAAACTGACATTTCCCAGGAAACGTACTGTTATGAATCACGGTAAGATAAGGAGGCCATTGTGAACACTGATCTGTTATGTATTTGCTCAATGACTGATTTTTGTATATTTTTACCCAAAAAATTACATATTGCAGCTTTAAGTATTAGGAATATTAATTGTAAAGCTTGCGTTAGCTTTACAAAAAGTGTATGTCTTAGATGAAGCTCAATAAACGGGTCAAGGTAAAGTGAAAAAAGTTTTTAAAAAAGCTTTAACAAACGAATGTTTTATTTGTACATGCAGCGCCCCTTAAAAAAAGCAGTTTCCAACCAAGCTCCAGTCCATTACTCTGTGTTTGTATTTCATTGTCTATTTCCCCTCTCTTCTTTGACCCAGCCTTGTGGCCGGCTGTGTAAATTGCCTTCTCGTTTTCTGCTTCAGGGCGTTTTAACACTTTTGGACCAGCATGTGGTGGGATGGGAGGGGTCTGTGTTAATCTGCAGGACAATAGGGGAGACCCCCCTTCCACAAAGAGATAATGGCCCTTTGGGATGGGGGGGATTCATCTGAGTGGCCCCCATATAATAGAGGCTCTTTAGAATGGAAGGGGGGCACACGTGTCCCAAACAAAGCACTGCAATTGTCTGTACACCAGTGATGGAGAAAAGGTGGAGGGGCAGAAAAGAAGAGAGACGTTTAAAAGGATGCTCATCTGGCCGTTAGAAAACTCCCCCAGTACAGATGGCAAACACACAAGGGCAGAACAAGAGTGAGAGAGAAAGCGAGAAACGTGGTGACAGATACATTCATATTCTTTGTTTTCCATCATATGGATGACACATCACACCTACATTATTCAGCACACAGTGATGCAAGTTTCAGGTTACACGCACAAGTCAGACAGACGGCACTTGATCACAAAAGACGCATGTTAACAGCACTTCTGCGCCACACACATGCACACAGATGGATAGATCCAAGAGGAAGCAACTGTATTGGCCTTTCTTTGTGTACGACACAATGGCTGCTTACATCAGCATGTGGCGGCACATGGAAAACTCTGCCACCCCCTTCAGCCTAGCCCCCGATGCAAATAGACCAGCTGGATCCACACCGATATCATTCAAAATCGCAGTGTGTTTGCGAAATACTTGCGTCAATGACGTGAGTACTACTGGCAGCTGTTTACCCTCACTGCCAGGCATGAAACACTCTAAAAATGGAATAAAAAACAATGCTTGCTTTCCTTTATTCTCCTACCTAATATTAAGATATGAAACTGACATTCAAACTACATTTAGAGATTTTTTAAAAATGTGTTAATGTCACAAGCTGATTTATTCCGAACAACATCCAAGTGTTTAAAATAAGATTGTACCATGAAAAGAATTATACGGTTAAAAGAAAAACTGTAGGATTGATAATTTTAGCACAAGAGTTAAAAGAGCTTGCGTATGTCCTTAATATATGACTTGAATCAATAGTTTCCTTACATTTAAGCTGCTGACTCAGAAATTGCAAATGGATCGCCATTCTATATTTGTCAGCCATATTACTACTGAACTGTAGGTACAACAATAGGAGACCTTTCAGACTTTGGGGAAGTGATGCATTTCCGGAGACCCCACAATATACACACAAACAACAGAGGTTTTCTACAAAACAGTCAATATTCGTTCAAATCCAATCCGGATCGTTTTCACATCAACAGTGAACTTTACTCCTGTTCACGTTAAGCAATTCACAACATTTTTGGACCTAAGCAAACATTAAGGTGAACCAGACCCGGGTAAACCATTCTAATGTGCCTATTTTAAGCTTTTATTTCAAACTGGGCAGTTGGCCACGAACGGCCACTGCCAGATGCATTTACTGGTTTCCAGTAAAATTATACAGACAGACACGCATCACTGCACACACACTCACATCTATCATGAAAACAGAAGTGTATTAAAAGGCAATAAGACACTCCAAAGAAAACACAAACACACAACTCAGAGTGTGAAGACAAAGCCAACAAGACAAACCATCACACGAAATGTGTCGATAAACAGACCCCACAAAACACACACCAAAGACAACAAACTCAGAACATTCTGAATAAAAGCCCCCAGGACCAATCACAGAGCGCGACATCACTGACACGATTCAAATCCACGACATCCTAGCTAACAATTTTAGGTTGTAAAAACATCCAGTTTCTTTGACCTTGTATTCACGTTATTGCTTCGTTCTAAGAATGTTCTTCAAACATTTTTTAATTCTGTCGTTTTGATATATTTTATATATAAACGTTTTGATATATGATATAATACGCTAAAAATACATTCTACTAAAGTTACCGCAAGAACGTTTTTGATGGCTTTGAAAGAACTTTTAGAAAATGTTAGCCAACATTCTGAGAACAATTCTTGTTAGCTGGGATCATCTTCCAGCCTCAAACACCAGAGCTAACAGACAGCACTCCTTGCACAAATATTGACCTAAGAGATTTGGTAACATGTGGCAATGTTCCGTTAGATCTCTCTCCTAACTTCAACCTGAGTGATGATTCTGCAACTCGCCCTTAATATGATGTCTGCTCACACAGTATCGGGCTGTAAATTGTGGAAGGGAAAGAATCGATGCTCTTAAGTGGTGGAGAAGTGCTACAGAACTTGAAGATGAGGGATAAAATAGATGATAGCTCTGGCACGGCCAGTCTTTCTGTCTGCCAGAGTTCTTCTGCTTCTTTCCTGGCACGCCCTGTCCTCCTTTCATCTCTCTTATGTTTCAGTCTCACGTTCTCTCTATATTCCTGTATGAGGGTGTTCAATTTCAATTTCCCACCTCGAGAGGTCTTGTGCTGCCTTCAAAGTCTTGTCGGAATGATGGTATTAACAAGGTGAGTGCACATGAATGCCACTCAGACACTTATTACTACTTATATTACTTTAATGGTGATTATTTGTCATGTTGAAGCACGGTCCTCATTTACTTTCATCATCAGACCAGTGGGAAACTCTAGATCTGAGATCTGACTTTGATCTGATCTTTTGACTTTGATTTTGAAGTGATATCTACAGAATCATGGAGCATGCAAATTGGTGTAGGTCAGAATTAAGTGTTTATAAATGACGACTGTATAATTTAGTATGTAAAAACCTTGTATATTAAAACAATTTGAAAAATAGCTGTAAAGCAGATTGCTCATGAATTAATAAGTAGGAACGTCGCAGGAACAAAGCAGCATTTCTAGTAACAAGGAACTAAGAATGCTGGCTAACGTCCTATAAAAGTTTTCTCAAAGTTATCAAAAACCGTTTCTGCAGTAATGTTAGTATAATATTTTAACATTATATATAATGTATCAAAAACGTTGTTCTAAAGATGTTAGTGGATAATTTTAAAATGTAAAAAATTTGAATAATGTTCTTATAACCAAGCAATAATGTTAACGCAACATCTAAAAAAAACTGGATGGTTAGAACGTTCCTACAACTTTCATTTTTAATGTCTTTGTTACTTAATGGAAACATTCTTGTACCCTAATACGGTTAGCCAGGATCAGTCCCTTTATTGTATGTTACCTTTAACTTTAACTTCCTGCCGTTGGTGATTTTCTGTACATACACCAAAAAGAGATCTTTTGTACACAGTTTCCATCATGACCTTTCATTTGAGGGCTTGTCCTCTCTAATCCAAATCTCTTTGTGTGTCATAATTTCCTCCATTGAAGTTCCAGCCTTTATCACAACAGCAGTGGCCCCACAGAGGCAATGAAGTCTCTCTCTCTGTAACTGTTTGTGAGGTCAGAGGAGGGGTAAGAGGTCAGGGTTTAATCAGCTTAATAGCCCCTCGTTCATCCCCTTTCCCCGGATGACCCCCATGACAGCTGCTGATCTGTGTGTGACCCCAAAACCACCCACAGTACAACAATCAACCCCATCCCATTACCCCTTCCACTGGCCCTAATACCTCAACTCACGTGTGTGTTAAATGTGAAGATGGCACTTATAAAGCCCCATGGGCACTCAAGAGGGTTGGATGAGATTGACATGCAGCAAAAACAAAAGTGTGACCCCTCACACTCTACACACTCTTTGAAAACCTTGAAATTAGGTCACATTAACCACTTATGAAGCTTTAAAAGTGCTTTTTTGACATCACCAGTCCCCATTCACTTTCATTATACAGCAAAAAGACATTCTTCAAAAATTCACATTTTGTGCTCCACAGAAGAAAAGTGATATGTGTTTGGAACAACATCAGCAAAAAATAAACTAAATAACTGGTGAGTAAAAAATGAAAGCAATTTTGGGGTGACTGTCCCTTTAAGAACAAGAGAAACAAATACACCTTCTGTTTCAGGCAGCTATTGTTAACAGCTTATCAGACCACTAAACATAACCTTGATAATGTGTTTGTGTTACCCGCTCTCTTTCTCTTAGTATTATCACAACAAAGGCTGGTGTTCTGATTAAGCCAAATAGCCACCATGTGTTCAGAGCGCCAGCCCCTGGTAACTCAACCCGGGGCCCTGACATAAAGGGAGCAGTGGATGGAATGGTTGATTCGCTCATTCTATCTTCCCTGCCTCTCTCTCGCTCTCCTTCTCTAAAATATTCAGAGACACACAGGCTCCTGTTACCTGCCTGGCCAGTAGGCAAGGGCCCGTAGATCCATTTTCCGATCACAGCATCTCCAAGGGCAACAAGTACGGAGTGCGTGTTGGCATTTGAGAGAGCTCATGTTTGCCTTTGCATGGTGTGGCTTCCATTTTTCTCCCTCTCTTACGAATATGTGTGTGTGTGTGTGTGTCCCTTCCGGATGTTCTCAGAGCCCTTTGCATTATTTAGCTTGCTGATTCAGGTCCGTATAATAAAAAAAAGATGCTTTGATCAGCCAGCACTTCAAGCGTCCATTCTGAGGGGCATGTGACCCTAGCTGGATCTGTTTCAGGGAAGAGCCATCTGGGTCTCATAAAGACTCTCTAAAGCAAGAATTATCAGAGGGGTCACAGGACAGACTTATGGGTCTCAACACCCACAGGTTTCTCTTTACTCACTATAGGCAATTTAAAACCTTGGGGGATTTAGAACTGCACCCTAACATTGCTCTAGACACAACCTACATAAACTCAGAGTTGATTAAAAAAAGCCAGAGTTATATGAGGAACAAGCAGTCAACTCTGGTTACCTGTTTGCCCATAGTTTTAATTAATTATGAATAATTATGACCCCCTAAAACAAATTAGTGGATTACTTAGTAACTATTCATTGCTATTTATGTTGCTCTTATGCCTGTAAAAAGATCACAAATTGAGCCAGGGATCTCTGGCTGAGTTGAAACAAAGTTTAAAACTGCTTTGGTGAGAAGAACATCATCCTCTCATGAGTTCTCCAAGTTCAAATTCTATTCCAAAAGATTCTGAGGGGAGAGGAAAGGCCGAAAACATGCTGATAACCAGTTGAGGCTGTGCACTGAATTTGAGCTTTCTATCTGCTTACTGGACATGATGAAGCATTAAAGGTCTGATATAGACTGAGCTTATCATTGTTAACCTTTACTCTCAACAATCAATGTCTCTTTCACATCTCAACGTGTACCGTGTGAAAGCATTTCCATCTGGGAATGAAATAGAGGGAGATGGAGGTGAGCGTCATGAATGCATGCATGAGCAGTATAGCTGCGCTGTCTGCTGGGGCTGAAGCAGACACATCGTCCATCATGGCTGAAGGAATGTGCATGTAAACAAACAAACACAGGTCAGAGGTCACAGAGGTCACATGCCTTCTCCATCCTGTTCAGGTCTAAAGGTGCAGAGAAAACATCTTAATATTTAAAGCTGCAATCTGTAACTTTTGCCTCTCTACCGCAATCTCAGATTGAAACAAAATTGCAGGTTACTTTACATACTTTTCATCCAATATGCTTAAGTCAAATGAAACCAAACTGACATTTCCCAGAAAAGCCTACAAGTCTGCCTAAATGATAAACCATTATTATAAACGTACTGTTGTGAATCAGGGTAAGGTGAAGAGACTGTGTTGAACACTGATCTGTCATGTACTTGCTGAATAACTGATGTTTGCAGCTTTAATATATAAACTAGGGCTGTCAATCAATTAGGAAGGTAACTGTAGCTAGTAGATAGCATATTACATCTTTCTTTAAGGGTGTGAGTCCATGTGGAACCTGACGCAGAAGAAATCTGAAGAAACAGTTCTTTTCATACAATAAAAGTGACTGTCAGTCCCTATCAGTCAACACCGGTTTTTCTCCTCCGTTCTGCAGAGAACACAGGTGTGAAACAGCCTGTGAGTAAATAAAGGTGAATAAACGATGGTAGAGTTTTCATTTCCTGCATTAACTATCCTTTTAATCTAAATGTACTTTATCTTGATATCAAACTGAACGCCATCAACTTATCCATCCATAATCTGCTCCTGTAAACAGGAAGGTCAACAGCACGGAAATATGCACTCAGACAACAAATGACCCACATCACACTCCTGCGTTAGGGTTAATCGAAACAATTTGTCCTTTCACTTATTACACTGAAGAGAAAACTGAAAACTGTGAGGAAAAAGGATCTTGTTTCCATCATGACCCTCAAACCTTAGCGCATGAAATTTCTATGTTTCCATGACAACTGTAAAATGATGGCACAGGAAGATGGAAGCACCATGCACGACTAGGATGGCTTCCATGCTTTCTATTGAGGGGTGAGAGAGAGACAGAGAAAAAAAGAAGAGAGAAAAAGTGAAAAATAAAAGGAAGAACAAGAAAAGTAGACCAAATAAAGATATATGTTATAATGAGAGCACTACAGACGTCTCATGTCGCCCCACAATTGCTGCCCTCCCTGCCAAACACGCCCGTCAATTCAGTACTAAATTTCCCAGGGGGCCTTGCAACAGCACTCGGCACTTCCCAGCCCCGGTGCGTGGAGCACTCGGGGGTTTATGTGTCGTGGACTCTACCTGAATTCACCAGTGACAAGTACAGCGTAAACTAGGGCACAGGGTACGGTTAGTGGCATAGGTCTGGCTGACGACTCCCCAGGCAATAACACTGTGATAAAAATACAGGTTTTGTGACAGTTTGATAGCTGTGTTTCTAACCTCCTGTCTCTTTATTCTAAATGTTTCATGTTTTGCTGTGGATTTTGTGTTTCAAAGGTGTCAGACGCAGTATAACACTAAAATTCGCAACTGTCAAGGCAAGCAAAAATAGTAGAAATTTATAAATACATTTATAAATACGTCTATCATGTTCTACTAATAATCTAATTCATATTCCACAATATTAAAGTAAATTGAATTTTTTGGGCAATCTGTTTTAACAGCAGTTAAATAACATTATTCTGTATCCTGTAGTATTTGTTATTTCCCAGTTCTGGAATATCAGATTGTTGAATGTCTCACTTGATGATGACTATTGATGAGATGAAATGACGTTTATGAACCCCCTACAGTCTTACCATGAGACAGTGGAGAATTCTGCACCTGATTCTCAGTCTAGCACAGTGTACAGGTGGGGTAGGAAATTTCAGAGAGGCTTGCAATAGCAAGCTAGCGCTGAAAACATAAGATCCCACCTCCTTTTAAATGCTCTCCAAAGCCACGCCTCCTCCAAAACTCATGATCAAATACCAAGTCTGACAGGCAAGCAGGACATCCTATCACTGAATTCAGACCGAATGCAATGGCTGGACGGACATTTTCCTGTCCTTCCGTCAGAGGATATTTAAATATATAAATATATTTATACCACTTATTGATTAGGATGTTTCCGAAACAAATCATCTACCCTGCCCCTGATGTGAACTTCAGTAAAATCTCCTTTATAACAGGTGTGTTTTGTTTATAATGAGTCCTATGACATGCATGTAAATCAATCTACTTATAAAGATTTCAGTGACCAAAAATAGAAAGAAGTCTTAATCCTCTCTGTATTTCCTGTTCTCTCTCCATTTCTCTATTGCTGCCTCTTCTCACTCCCTTTACCTTCTTGATCTTCACACAAACTGCTGTTTTTTCTCTCTCTCTCTCTCTCTCTCTCTTCCCTGAAGCACAGTAGTGTGTTGCTAAAGGTGACCCAGCCTGAAATCAATAGGTGCCGCCTGAATTAGTCAGAGACATATGAGGTGTGTAAGCCGAGATTCAGCGAAGCTATTGGCACAAACAAACGCTGTGATCGTTCTCTCATCATCCCCACTGGATGATGTCATCAAAAAGTTCATAATCTGGAGTTAGAAATCTGTCCGTTCGGGACAGCTGTGTTTCTGTCCTCAGAAAGGTCATTTCTGAGTCAGAAATGACCTTTTTTATTAAGGGTAAATGAAAAAAATTTGGACAAATATGCTGTGTCATCCTTATAGCAAATACTTCAACTTAATTCTTTATAATTTGTATGGCATTATGGCATGTATAACTGGGCCAATAATTGCATATTAAGAACTAGCAATTTGCAATGAATTTAAAATGAAAAAGCATTAAAGCTGCAATATGTAACTTTTATGGGTTACAACTGAACAATAATCAGTTACTGAGCAATTTTATGGAGCAGTTATTAAAACGGTCCTCACCTTACCCCCATTCGCTACAGTACGTTTATAATAATGATTTATAATGAATTTGAGAAATGGAGGTAGAGATGCAAAATTTATGGACTGTAGATTAAAGGTGCATATTCTGCTGCCGCATTTTGAATTTTGGCCCCTTAATTTCTAACCCTGGTATCTAGTAACACTTACCAAAGTCATAATTAACAGACCATAAGATAACACTCACAAACATATATCTGATACTTATAAATGAAATGTGTCAAAAACATGTTATGACAGACTTGGTGTTTGGTATTAAAACAATGGAAGTCTGTGAGTCCTTACTAATATAGTACAAACCCCTTGTGTGTGTGTGTGTGTGTGTGTGTCTCTGTTGTTGCCCTGTGCCATAACATCCAATGATCTGCTTTCTATTATTCCAAATTCACTGCACCATGTTATTTATGTTATGAAAATAGCTAATCTAAATCAGCAACTGCTTATTTATTAACGCAAATGATCAGCTGCTCTGTGCAGGTGCGTTTGAACACGAAACCGAAACACATGTAAATATGTTCTGGAGATGAGAGGAGAACGTTTTACACTGTTCTTCAGAACTGAAGCCTGGTTCATTTCAGACTCTCTCTCTCACACACACACTAAATGGGGAAGAAAGGTGCTTCTGAGCTCATAGAGCGAGTGAAACACAAATTCACCTTAGCCAGGTGGTAAATTCATAAAAACACTGATCCAAAGAGAAATGTGAGATCCAGTTCAAGCTGACGGAATAAAACGATACCTCAAAGATCTATACAGCGCATCAGCCGGTCTGGCGTAGACACACAGGGTTCTGACCCAGTTTTGTTCCCCCAAACGTGAAGAGAAATGAATGAATAAATAAATGAAAAGGAAAGGGGGTTGTGCTCTGTTAGGTGAACTCGGCTCAGAGCGTCATCAATGATTAATGCCCCTCCTCTTAAGAGAAGCTGCTTCCTGTACAAATGACCCACATGCAACAGCCATGGCACAATAACACTGCAGAGCAAACACAAGAGACATACAAATAAATAGTCTGCAGCAATCAATAACAAACAGGTCGCACAGACACAGATACAAAGACGTCTGAGCCAGCAAAGTGCATTGATTCATAACCGTGAAGAAACGGAAATCTTTTCTCTCCGTTTAATAAAACACATACTTCACCTTTGCATCAAATACTGCATACAGATGAATGATATACGCTGACAAACATACACACAAAAACGTGTACACCGCACAAACATCTTATTTAAGGTAAAGTAGGAGATCTTTTCCAGAAACATTTTTGATATGCTGGTTGAAAGTCTCTTCAGATCCTTACAGCTGTTTAAACATTTTTATATATTTACGTATCTTCTGTGACAGGCATAGGACCATAAAATATTCGTCCAATCATTGCATTCGGTCCGAATGTCCTACTTGCCTGTCAAACTATGTATATGTTCACGTGTGTTGGAGGAGGAGTGGCTCTGGAGATCGCTCTGAAGGCTTTCTAAGCTATCTTACTACTGCTAGCCTCTCCGAAATTGCCTACCCTACCTCTAAACATCTACCACACAAACACATCTTAAATAAGCCACTCTACTGCCAAGACATCAGCTTTGCCATTTCAATGCGCATTCAATCAACCTAAACAATGCTTATCTGGACACCAACAGTAAAACTTTCAGCCTCTGCCATCTAAATGTAAATAAGACACATCTGCTAGCCTAGGATATAATATTCCCTTGGAGGACATAACAGATGACTAAATTAACAGCATTAAAAAGGTCATATCATTAAAGAAATAAATGAAAAGCTGGAGTGTGTTTTTAACAAGGTCCCTGATCATTTAATTCCGAACTGTTTATGCGACAAATTTCTGGTTGGAATGCTTTGTGAACCTGTCACAATATAATTGTGTTATTATTTTACAAAAACATTATATTAAAAAGGCCTATGGTCTGTTACTTAAGGAAGGAAAGCACAATCTATGAGACATGACAGCAAATGCACGACCTACGAATAAACACAGTTACTTATTTTACATGAGAATAGGGGGTTTACAAATCTTTAAGATACAGTAGCAATGCTATGGTTAAATACAACTGCATACAAACCTTTAAGAAACCTTCACCAACATAATGACCAAACGTGCATGATCTGAATCCTTTAAATCGTAAGAAAGCTATTGCTCGGCCAGTCTAGATCATTTCAATGATTGTTAAAGTTGTAATCCGTAACTTTTGCCTCTCTACCGCCATCTCTGTTTGAAACATAACATTGCAGGTTACTTGCAGAGTTATTTTCTTAATGTGGATGACAAGTTTAAATTCTAAACAACTACTGTATGAACAAACTACAAACACTGCACTATCTACAGTACTCATTACATTACTCACTACAGTAATGATATAGTAGCCGGATCTTCTTTATGTTTACAGACAGACATTCCCTGCGAAACTTAATCTGACAGCTTAAATTATAAATCATTATGATAAACATATCGTTGTGAATCGGGGTAGGATCAGGAGATTGTGCTGAACACAAATCTGTTATGTACCGTTTTGTGAAAACTGTTTTTTTTTATTTTAACCAAAAACGATACGGTTGCAGTTTTAATATGAAAGACCACATAACATTTGAAACTGAACGCAGAGAATTCAGCTGAGCAAACTAGATTTATTCATGGGGTGCGTGTCCTTCTTTAGGGGGTATGACATACTGGTTTAAATATAGTTCAGGTAAGCCTGTGGTCGGGGTGGACAGCTTCTGTCAGGCCTGCTCTGTTCTTTGCCTGGCACTTTTTGAGTGTCAGAACCACAGTGTATGTCAGCATTCGGATCCCAGGAGGTGAGGGTGCAGAGTGCTGAATGGTGTTGTTTGTAGGGCTGGATGGGTGGGTTTGGAGTGTAAATGTGTGTGTTCTGTGGACTCTTGCTGAGCTTGCGTCCCCACTGTGCCTGACAGCGGCAGCTCAAACTTTGCCTGCCTGATGAGTGAAAACAGAGCAGAATAACAGAAATCTAAAAGCAGACTGCCGGAGCGAAAAAGCAAGTCAAATATATCCAACCATCCAACCACTTTTGGCTGGAAAAAGTTTGGGGCAAATCTACATTTAAATTTATGCATTTGGTAGATGCTTTTATTCAAAGTAACTTACAGTGCATTCAAGGTAAACTTTTCTGTGTGTGTTTCCCGTAAATCTAACCCACAGCTTTGGCAACCAATGTATTTGCCCATCGCAGTTAACGTCACGCTATTCCTGCTCTAGATAATTTTATCTGAGAGATGTTTGTTTACATTTTAAAGCTGCAATCTGTGACTTGCGCCTCTCTACTGCCATCTCTGTCTGGAACATAAAATTGCAGGTTACTTTACATACTTTTCATTACGTTGAAGTAAAATGAAAAATGAATCAAAACTGACATTTACCAGGGAATCAGATTTGACAGCTTAAATCGTACACTTACTGTTGGGAATTGGGGTAAGGTAAAAAAATCATAACTGAATCTTGATTGATTTAGGCACCATCAAACAGTGATCCAAACGAGGTACGAGTATTATAACTACGAACGCATTTTAAAGCGCTGATTCAGGTGACTGGATCACTGAGATGGAGCGATGCTATACAGTCCCAGTAAAGCATATCAGACCGCAGTAGTAAGACCGCAGTAGTACAACTGCTGCAACCTCCACAACCTTGAGTCAGAACTTGGCCTGCTAGATGAACATTTGTGCCATGATAATTGTGTTCAGCAGTAATTTTATGGGTGTGGTCACACCATTATACAATCTGCATAATTCCCTTCACTGAATCAAATGCTTAAACAACACAGACATGGCATACAAATAAACGACACAATCGATGTGAGCAACTCATTGTGACACGGTGCTACATTAAGCAAAACATAAGCACTTATGCAAAACACGAATGCATGACAAGGCCGTTAACATACAATCCTAGAAGCTTTGTTGAACAGGCAGGGAAGCGCTTTGTTTTCAACACAAAGACCAGCCATCCTCTCACCCGTCCTGTTCTGCCGTTACGCCTTAGACATATTTAGCACCACCGGAAGGAAAGAAGAGCCGGCAGTATCATTTTCCAACCAGTGTGTAATTCAGAGCCCCTTTATGCCTTCTGCTTTGCTTTACTCTGCCTGAGAGAGAGAGAGAGAGAGAGAGAGAGAGAGAAAGAAAAAGAGAGAGAGAAAGAGAGAGAGACAGAGGGAGAGACAGACAGACAGAGAGAGAGAGAGTGAGAGAAAGACAGACAGAGAGAGAGAGAGAAAGAGAGCGAGAGAGAGTGTCAGAGACTTTATATTGGGAGCCCATCTGTCAGTCTCTCCTCTGAATATGTCCATGTAATTCTATTTTATTATTCCCAAAGGGAAAAAGGATGAAAGGAAAGAAGAGAGTGAGCGTGAAGGAAAATAGATTGAAAGGAGAGCAGCGCAAGTGTGAAACCCTAGTAAGAAATGAAAGAACGAGAGAAGAATGTTCGCTGCTAAGTACTAGATAACCGTTAAAATATGGTAGAAGGTATGAAAGGGAGAACGAATAGAGCAACTGTAACAATGCAAATAGAGGGAGAATAAAAGGAACATGTATAATTTACAGCAGAATGTTAAAAAAGAGCTGATACATTGAGCCCTGCTGCTCATGAAAGTTTGAGTCTGGCTCAAAACCATTTCCTTTTCTACACTCTTCTCGCTGAAATTTCCTGTCCCTTCTTTGCCATCTCTAAATAAAAGTGGCAAAAAAAGGCCGAGCAACAAAATTGTACAAGATCAAATAAAAAATACATAGCGAAACAAATAATAGTGACACCATCTGTCCTTAGATATCAGAACTCTGTGTGACCGTTCTGTCAGATGAGGCAGACAGATAAATGGCCGTTGTCACAATGGTGCAGCTTTCCTCCACCCCTTATGACAGGGCATCAGTCAGCCCCACACAGACTGACAGCAAATTATCCAAATTAAAACAGGCTTTGCGTGGCACCTGGCCCCTTCCCTAAGGACCGCGAACAGCTGAGCCCAGAACAGACCTTCAAAAAGACCCCATGCAGTAAGACTCACAGACCACACCGCACCACGGTTCACTGATGACCTGCACTTATCATGGGGTTACAGGTCAAAGGTCATTCAAGTTCCACGGCTCATCAGATCAGTTAGCGCCGCATCTCATGATGGTTACCTCTGGATCAAGGCTCTGCAAGGTAGATCCTGGTCCAAAGTCAGTGCAACATACAGTTAAACTGAAGAGAGATCAGTAAGTCAGCCCGGAAAGCAGCCTACAGCCTCTTTTACAAACTTTGATCCTGAAAATATGACGGTACATATCGAGCCATTTCACAGAATATCATCTGATGGGATTTCTGCTCACATGACCTCTGCCTTGATATATTAAATATAAAACATAATCTTTGCATTTGATAAATAAAAGAACAGACAGACCAAGGCCACCAATAAGACACCTTAATATATAACTTGTCATATAAATGCCACATTTAAAGCTTTAGAGAGCTCTTACCTTCATCCTAGCATCAATGCATCTTGCCTTGACTTTAATGAAGATGGACGAAGCCAGCTCAATGCACAAGCAACAGATAACCTGACGGGAAAATGTCTTTAAAACGTCTTTAAACCTCCAGAGAGGGAAGAAAGCCGTACTGAGAAATAACATAGCACTGTATCGATCACCAACACATCGAGAGGAAGAAAATATCACGATATTATCGTTTCTATTTGTCACCAAATCACACGCACGGCTGAAAGCCAGAGAAACTCGGCGCACTTTATGTAATGCAATTAATGTAATTAATGTAATGTATAACATGCATTCATTCATCTTTCTTCATCTGAAATATCCCATTCATCTAAATAACAAACAAATCTACATAAACAACGAGCCTCCAGTTGTTTGCGTCACGATTTAGCGCATACGTTTAAAAGCGCCTCTCTGTCGCCATCTCTGTTTGAACCGCAGCACTGCAGGTTGACACGTCGAGGCAAATCCGACCCGACAGCTCGCATTGTAATTCATTACTATCAGTTCACCGGGGTAAGGAAAAGAAATTTCACTGTTGTGTACTTGCTCGGTAACTTTGTTTTTAACCAAAAAGTTACGGATTGCAGCTTTAAGTGGTTTTTGATTTGTTGTATAATTTATAAGCAATAAGCAGTCAAAGGGGCACAGGGGCTTCTCAGACACCCACTGGCCCTAAAATATTGCGATGATCACCTTTAGTGTATTTTCTGTTGCAACTTCACCTAAATTAGACCTTTATGTAAAGAAAAGTGGAAGATTACACAATTCAACAACTGAGGCCTCATGCATTCTCTCTCACTGTGTTTCGGTCAACTTTTGCTTTTTCGGTGTGCATGAACAGTAGCGTTTATTTCAAGGTGTACTGCCATTGTTTGCACAGCTGGTCTCTAGTCTGTTACGTGTTGGTGTGTCCTCTCTAGTGTACATTTAATTTCAGTTCACTAGACAGTTCAATGGGGGCAAGAATTTCAACTAGCTTGTAGAAGTCCTGAAACGTTGAAATAAAATACACCTCTATCATTTGATGTGTATTAAGGAAGAACTGGCATCTTAAAAACATAAGCTGTCTCTGTTCAAGCATACAGTAAGTTTGTCAACATTGTTTTATAATTAGACTTTGCTGCCACCATCTGGCAGAAATGACAAATAACAATTTTTCCATCATACCAGATGCATTTTGGGATATATTGGCTTTTCTCCTACGTACATACACATCGTCTTCAGATTAAAAAAGACAAAGGCATTTCTATGCAAATCCTTTTACAACACTGGGCGGTCAGCAAATACCCAGCGGATATCAGATTCAACCATTTTCATTTTCATCATTAAAAACGTTCACCGTGAAACACACTTGAAACAACATGGGTTTTGCAATGGTTTTTATTGACAGTTTGTACAAAAAAAGAGGTATGATATCACATAACCAGCAAAGAACAGGCCACGTTTACCATATAAACAACTAGATAAAAAAACGGCAAAATAATCGAAATGGGTGTTGATGTACAATTTGTTAGTGTTGGTCATGTTAAAAACTCTGCAATACAGACACCACATATGAAAAACTGCTGAATCAACAGTAAAATTAAGAGGACATTTTTAATCTAGAGTAGAACGTTCAGTATTTCTGTCAATTGGTTATGCTCAGTTAGGAGGAAATGAAATTCCCTGTTTAAGCCATCTGTCCATTTAGTCTCTTAACAGATATTGTCCACCTGAAATAATTTTTTTGTTGAAAATGCCATTAAAGTCTATGAGAAGTGCATTGTGTTATGCCAAATTACAGGATCATGCATGTTTGAGAGAGATCACTAACACGAGGGCATTACATCTTTAAACACAGACAACTTATTAGCTATTATGTCTAATCTATTGACAATTATTCTCTTACTGATATTCTATGTGTACATAATAATTACTTTAAAAATGACCCCTGACATTTTGGCACATTCGAGCTTTTGGTTTCTCAGAAAACACACGCTTCTAGTAGGTCAAATCGAGCTCAAATCAGAAAATCGCTGACTTAGACCAATCAGATTGTTGGCATTGACCAATAGTCCAGCACTAACTGCATAATATCTGGTGATGTTGTATGATCAGCAGTGAAGGGGGTGGGGCATTACAGATATTGATAACACAAAACAGACCTGAAATGGAAGTAAGGTAAACTAGAGATGTACTGAAA
Source organism: Chromobotia macracanthus (assembly GCA_036877525.1). Taxonomy (NCBI): domain Eukaryota; kingdom Metazoa; phylum Chordata; class Actinopteri; order Cypriniformes; family Botiidae; genus Chromobotia; species Chromobotia macracanthus. The sequence goes on from JAZGTH010000038.1 coordinate 1,275,213, forward strand.
TGTATGACATGAATATCACTTCTGCTAACGGATGACTGCTACCATGACCATTGTGATACTATTTACTATTTGTGAACTGTTGCCATTTAAAGATGCTTACAGTCCCCTGAAGGCTGTGCAGGGGATCTTAAGGGGAGGCTTAATGTAATTCGTTCAAATGTACTTTTAAGCCCAAGATTTGCTAATGAATTTTCTGAAAGTATTGCAAAGATTAAGTCTTAATGCTGTCATTAATAATGGACAGTTTGAGCTCCTTCATATCATGGGGGTGAAAAACTACAGACAACAGTAAACAAACAAACAGAGATGAAAACATTTGGAAATTAAAAATAGTTATATATATTTATCAATTATATATTCTAATATATAATTCTTTGACTTTATTTCAAGCAATAAGTGAAGTCCAGGGTCAGAATGAGGAGTGATGTGAAAACAAAATTAAACTTTTTTTATAAACTATAAAAAAAAATCCCACAACATTCAACGAAATGAGTTTCAATACACCCTTCTGTGATAAATCTATCAAACGAATGCAGCCATTCAAAGAATACTTTTGTAACTGCAAACTACTGCATAATCAGAGGACTTAAATTATGAACACTGGATATTTGATATGTATACATACAGTATATACACATACAAGAATATCCTTCACTAAAAGTTTAGTACACGGAACTGTACAATAGCTTCCAAAGGGAACGGATTAGCAAAACACTGTCTTGCTTACATAGTAACACTATGTTTTACAATACAAGATTAAATTTGTCCCATAAAGGAAAACAGAAAACAAAACACAAAAGTTTTGCGCAAGCCCAGAGCGGCCACAAAGTGCATATACGGTCATTCAGAAGCCACTGTTAAAAGGGAACTGGGGCGGGAACACATTTCTGCAAATGTATTCTGCTATTCACCCCGGGCTGGTGGGGTGTCCACTGACTCTAAATGACTGTTACCTTACAACGATGTCACAATGTGCGTAATGTTGTTTAATTAGCGGTTGCAATGGCAACATGCTCAGGGTTAGCATTAGCCACTTTCAAAAGAACACAGACACAAAAACCCATTGTGTAAATTCATCTCTGGCTTCCGCTAACACCTGGGACTCAAACAGAGGCTTTGCATTAGTAAACCGTGGTGGTAAACAGAGAACGCTCCATCTCAGTGAAGAGGCCTTGTGACAAAAGCAGGACAAAATCTCCCAATGAAAAAATCCACCCAGAGTATACTATACTATTTATATTAGGACAACAGTATGATCATCAACTTAAAACACACACAAAATAAGTACGGTTAAACGTAATATGAACCTAACAAAGAAACACTTCAGTTTGAAGCACATGAGGGGCCACGGGTAACGTGACCACGACTGAATGACAGCAAATGAACGTTTGTGCGTGGACAACCATCTGCCAGGACAGTTTGGAAAGAGTGGAAAGAGTGACCTCTAGAGGAGAATGCTTGAACCAACAATTTTGAAAGGGCAAGAAATCCTAAAACTCATATGCGAGGTAAATTAAAGAAAAACTGTGAAATACCTTTTACAGTAGTGCATTTGAAACACTGGAAAGACAATTATTGTGTTTTTCTTCCCTTCATTTAGCCACTTTAGACTTTTACAGATTTATCTGGACTTTAAAAGTGGGGGAAAATCAGAGTTTCATGAAGCATTGGCTCAGATAAAAGTGATTTTTGAAATGAAATGACTAAAAGTAAAAGGAAACAAGCAAGAACTTCAATCCGTGTTTTTTTGGTTTTCTGACACAATGAAGTCTGCCGATTCAGCAGTTTCTTTCATCTTCAAGCATTCCCCTCTTTGATTGTCCTTCCAAAACAGACTTCTCGTAAAACATTTCAAGAGAAACGAACGAACAAACAGACTGCTTTAGCATGTCTGTTTAGCATTAGTCTTGCTTTTTAAAACGCTCTCCAGTTTGACAGGCCAAAATCCCATTCTGTTACATTTCTCTATGAGACTAGAGCCCCCTCTGGGGTCTGGGATAACAACGCGTTTATAGATGTGTTCTACTTCCTTTGGTCTAAGCCTGGGACGATCGCTCTCCTTCTCTCTCTTTCTCTTCCCTTCCCGATCAAGCTTTTGCTTTCCCGCCCTGTTCACCCCTCTCTGTCTGTCTGTCTTTCTCTCCCTCTCTTTCCTTGTCTCTTTTCAGCAGTTAACCATTGAGCAGGTACACCACCAGCTCATAGGTACACATCATAATAGCTGTGTTGGGGATCTGACGGACCAGGTGAGTGGTCAGGCCTCGGTATAGGGCCCTGTAACCTTCCTCCCGCACCACCACATTTAGAGTTTGGAAGAACGAAAGGTACTTGCTGCCCTCCTCACGTAGTCTGGTACGAATAACCTCTGTTAAAGGGAGAGAGTGAGAAAGAGAGTGACCAAATGTATTGTAATTATGATAGTTTATTAGAACTTAACATATAACATTATATGTTACGTTGTTTTATGATTTTCTAGCAAAAAAGTGGCATTTTGCACAACTAAAAACTACTATTATTACAGTCACAAAACTGGTAGCAAATCAGATGCTACATATAAAAAGTTGACCAATCAGCACTCACCGTGAGGATAGGCGATTGATGTGGCGCACGTTTTGGATGTGGCAGCAGCCAACATCATTCCCACAAAGTCTGAAGCATCTTTTACAGATTCATCCTCCTCGTCCATGTTTGCGTTGGCTTTGGACTCCATAAGTTTGCGTTTAATGCTTTCATAGATGACAAAATGGATGACAGTCTCTGATATGCCAGCATAAGAAGCAGACATGCCCCGGTAGAATCCCCGTAACCCATCTGACTGATAGACGCGTCGGACACACTCAAATGCACTCATGCGTCTTTCTCCACGGTTCCTGAAGAACAACATATGCAAATATTAAAAACATATTTTAAAAAAATGCAAGTGTTAAAAACAGCATAATGAACCTCTCTAAACTGATATAAGGATTGAGGCCATAAACGTATGCTGAATCCCATTTCGCCTACTTATGGTATACACTAAAAGTATGTACTTTTTTGTGAGAGTAAATTATGTACGTTTGAGAGTGCGTAGCAAGAGTATGCAAGCATTGGGACATACTAACGTGCAACAACATAACAGACCCTTTTGCGGTTGACTTGCCGCACATTGTGATAGCTAACAATAGCACACATCACAATGAAACTCCTCTTTGCATTTCAGCTTGTTTCTCTCTGATTATTTTTTATGTAATTTTCACTATTGTATTGTATTTCACTAATGTATTAATTCAGTGTGGCTTCACTAAACTCCTCCCTCTCACAATGCATTGTGGGTAATCAGCTATTGGACGGTTCATAGATCTGCACTATAAATTTTCAAATGTCAGCCAACGTTTTGGACTCGTTGTAAATACTACACATGGGCTTGTGTTACTGTGGTGAGGTGTGGACGAGAGTTACCTAAAATGTGAAGGTACCGAATTAAACTGGACAGAAGGGCGATTGACACTAATGTTTAAGCATTTGCAGAAAGTATGTTTCTTTTAGACATCAGTGGGCTTAAATAAACACTGACTACAGTGTTACTCACCTGGCATCAAGCTGCAAGCGTGTCTTTATGAGCCAGATCGGGTTGGTGGCTGTAATGGCAGTGAACCCTGGGAAAATAAGGTGATTGGATGAGAGACAGCAGTGATACAGTCAAAGTGACTCAGTACAGTGCATTTAGCAGGTCTACTGACTCTAGAACAGACAAACTCTCCCTAAAAAATTTTTTAACTTCAGAGAAGTACTGTGGACGTCTGTAAAATATGCTTATGGCCTGTTTGTTTCAGCTTAAATCAACGGATAAACAACTTCAGGGTTTTTTCTTATATTGCAGAAAATAAAGGCTTTCAGACCAATATCAAACACCAACTTAAAAGTTTTTCTGATGGAGAGAACAATATCACAGCTTCACTAATAACTTACTAACATGGATGAAAGCCGTAAGCACATCTTAGAGCAGTATCCACAGGAGTAAATAAGGCCTTTTAGCTAAAGCAATAAGCAGTAACAGACAATTTCCTGTATAACTGGACTTCGAAACCAACGTAGGTGAACTTTTTGAATATGAAGTGCTCTTTATAAAATTATATTGTGTAATAACTGGCATAGAGTATGTGCTAAGTGAGAAATGAATTTCTAACATAAGGAGGATTGCTGTCCAGTTACATAACTGCAGCTAAATACATAACTGTACTTGTTGGCTGATATAGAAATGTAATATTTTATCACAGCATGGGCAAAAACTCTAAACCACCGCTGTGATGTTTTCAATTCATGCCATGCAGGTACAATGCTGGCAAGACGTGATAAGACACAATATTAGTAAATGAAATTCGCACAACAACCGATTATATATTTCTATGTCCGTACAGTATGTGTATGCTAGTTAAGGTAACCTTAAGGTTTGCTTAAAGCTTTAGATGGAACATTTTATGTGTGAATGTATGCTTGCATTGTTTTAACAGCATTAAAAGCAGCATCGAAATATTTTGCCTGATGTTGGCGAAAATGATTAGCTCTATTCAACTGCAGCAAAAGCACAAAGCCTGGCTCTGTGTTGTGGGTGCACACAATATACTAGAAATCCCCAAACCAAAGAACGTGAAAGGCAATGGCGATTGAAGATTTGTGTGCATTTTTAACAATAGGCCTTAATACTTCAATATGAACAGTGTTTTCTCAGTCTAAACAAACCATAAGGAGGTCTAGAGAAGCTCTAGAGAGGGTAAGAGACCTAAGGCAATTTACTGGTGAAGAGGGGGGAATGAAAGATCGGTACAAAAGAGTAAGAGAGAGAGAGAGAGAGCGTGTCTCTGACGAGTACTCACAGGGGAGGGGCAAAGCTCCTCTCCTCACAGCTGCAGGACGTAGCCTGCAGATATGGGGGGCAGAGCAGGCTGGCTCACAGGCCCTCACGCAGGGTGAAAGCTACAGTAAAGGCCTAAAATAGACACAGGCTTTTCTGTACCACAGTCACAAGCAGCAGTCCACATGCCCCTCAGAGTCATGTCAAACACATGAGGGAGTGGAACACTTCAATAAACCCCGCCCACCCCCCAAGAATCCCCGCCCACATCCCAGCCCCACCCACCACTTACATCAAACAATGACCGTTCCATCCCTCCCACCCTCCCCAATATTAACAATTAAGTGAGTGCTTTCATTTTCCTTTCCTTTTTTATGGATAGAGGTAGACAGTTTGATAGAAGGTGGGAGGCAAAATACGAGAGAGAGAGAGAAAGAGAGAGAGAGAAAAAGAGAGAGGGAGGCTCTGTTCCAAAATCTAGCGAAGCAACATTTAAGTTGTCATGGGCCCATTTGTTTTCCTATGTTTCCTAAGTTAGGCATAATCATTGTGCTTCCTAAAAAACAAATTTTTGCTATCATAGTGTCCTATGAAAAGATGGGGTTGAGAAATGAGAAACAGATAAATAAAAAAAACTTACAACATATAAATTCAATACTGAAAAGCATGGATAAAAATGATGACAAGTCTGATTAACATGGACTGTTTTAACCAATATTTGCACATGCTGTATTTTTCATGCTTATTAAAATATTGCAGTTAGATTAGCAACATGCTGAATACACACTAGGTTTTGGGACAGAGACTGAGAAAGAGAGAAAATCAAAGACAGATGTTTTGAGTTTTAAAGGACATCATTGGACCAGTGTTTCTCATTTTAAATGTGAAGTTATAGAACAGAGCTGAACTTGCTGCAGCTATACAGAAGCAAAACTATTTATCTTTATCATATCTTGACCATAACTGAGCTTTATCAATGCTGTGTCATATAAACAGCTCACAATTCAAGCTGGGGTCAAAGTTTATATCAACAATAACTTTAAGGAGGGTTAGAGGCAGTGCATGTGAGAGTAAAATGCTAACCTTGTCATTCTTGTTGACAAAAAGTCATTGAATATGTCTTTTTTGAATACGAGTGAAACTTGCTGAGCTATTCTGGCATCTATAATTTAATTCAGGACTTGCTGTTTGTAAAATACTGCTGGTGCTGTAAAAAAGTAAACAGCAGTTATTCACAGAGTATCTTCTGTTCAAAGAAATCTGGCTGTGTGAACAAAGGAAGTGGTCAATGTTACAAATTAACTTTTGTGATTAGTGACCCAAAATCTTAAATATTTAATTTTATGTGTGAAGACAAAAAAAAATGTTTTCCATTTTATAAAACACCAAAACTACATTTACAAGTTATAATTAGATTTTGAATCCCAAACTTTTAATGTGTGCTTGGACATTTGCCCCCCGCTGTATTGATGCAATAATTATTTCTTCAGCCGCCTGCACCCAGCTAACAATTTTAGGTTAAAAGACAGTTTCCCCTAAAGTTTCCATTAAGTAACAAAACATTAAAAATGTTACTATGAAAGTTCGAGGAACGTTCAAAACATCCAGTTTATTAGAAGTGCAAGCATTTACTTCTGTAACTTAAAATGTTCCACTAACAACTTAATAACGGTTTTGTTATCTGATATAAACGTTCTACTAACATTACTGCAAGAACATTTTGATACCTTTAAGAGAACTTTGAGAGAATAAGCTTAATATGACTTAACTTTAACGTAACGATGCACAACAGGATCCACGGCTCTAAGTGACTGTGCATCACACTGCAGGCACCAAGCTAAGTGTGGAGTCGCCACTGTAAGCTAATGCCGATACAAAGAGTGAACACGAGAAACGAAATAGTCTACGTTGCTTTTGAGAGAACCGAATGACACGTGTAAATATTTCATGGGTCTGTTCCTTATCAGATGCCAATTTTCCATCACAGAGGTTCAGAGACCTAAATTTAACCGCTTCGGTAACATAAGTGCTATGTGCGCTGTACGGTGGTACTGAGCTGAGCGGTGTGGCCCCTTTGTCTCTTATCTCCAGAGTACAGGCAGCACACGCTGAATGTTTATGTCCAAACATAAACTAGCGAAACAACCATATAGCGTATGTGCTGGAATCGAATGACAAGGTTAGCATTCAGAACTGCAAAATAAATGAAAGAACAAGTGCATGTGGTTTTTACACTGAATTTACCTTTACGGGGGGTTACAGGCTGGCATGGGGGCCATGTGTCAAAACTGCGTAATCACAAGGAAGTTACAAAAAAAAGAACTGCAAGGCAGCTACACTGGCTACATGTATTGAATAACCATCATTATCATTATAATGAATCATCATTATCATTAGGAGAATCATGATCATACCGGTAAGTAGAGACGTGACTACCTGAGGCGTCCCGATCCCGCCCGTGTCAGTCGCGAGGACCGCCGCCCACCGCGCATGCCACTCTACATGTTAGCGTAGCGCCCTGCTAGCGGCCGCTACTACACACAGCACAGACAGCGTGTGAAGCCAGACTGTTTAGAAGCACACTGGCATGTAATGACTTATGTCCTCCAGTCCTCAAAAGGTAGAAGAAAACAAAAAAGGAAAAAAAAGAAAGTGGGAAAGGAAAGCACAACCCAAACTTTGAGGACCGTTCAGTCTTTTTTATGAACTTTCTGATATGCTAAAGCTGTTTGTTAGGTATCGCTAACAAACTTTCAAGCAATACGTAACAGCCTTGAAAGTTATTTGTGTTTTAGAAATTCATACTGAAATTTCTCAATTTTAACTTTAAGGTGTTTTAGGAATCAAATTCAGATTTGTTTTTAGACTCAAATTTCTCTTTTTTTTTACCTTTTTACCTAAGATTTTTTTTAAACATGAAAATATTTTGTCTTCATCTGCTGACAGAGGTACTAAAAGTTTTTGTTTACTTAAATTTACCGTTTTGATCATCTCAGTAAATAAGTCACCTCAAGGAATACGTTTGCATCAAAAGCAACCGTTTGATCCTGAAAGTCTACAGTTGTGCTTTCGGTCTAGAAGCTATCATACCTTGACAAAAAGGTAACCCAAAATATGGGGCAAAACCACGGCTAAAATCCCTCATTTGTACAAGATGGTCACTAGGACAAAACATGATACTGTAAGAAGACTATCTCAAGGGTTTGTCATTGCTACAAACTAAAGCGACTGAGAAACATTGGTTAAAAACAACCCGCCCCATAGATGCAATCTGTTGTTTTGTGCACACTAGGAGGTGAGTATCATTTTAGTTCAGTGTGTGAAATACAACCAAAAAGAGCCAATGCAAACTTTAGTCAAAAAATGCATCTACAAAGCACAGAAACAACGTCTCCTGAAACTCTTACCTGCTAAACCAGCGGACAGCATGTGCACCTGTGTAGAGTCTGGATCAAAGACATTATTCAGCTTCTCTTTGGCTGTGGAGTATGCAGCAAAATATATTGCTCTGTGGAGAAAACAGAGAAAGGCATATCGATTTATTAACGGGTTTAAAAGAGACACTTGTGATTGGGAAGGATCACTGCACCAGTGTTTTAAAAGGTGGAAGTAAAAAATATTCACATGAGACTGACCAAGGAAAACAACAAGGAAAGTGTACTGTGGCGTTAGGTCAACATCCAATCCATTATTAGTACTGACCAAAATGTACACTAAGAGCAAGATGTGTATAACATACTACATTTGTAAACATCTCCATCTATATAGCACGGCAGACTGCAAGTTTTCACAGAACTTCAGCATTAGTTGCCAAATAATTGTCCAATAAAGACGAATTTGCTTGCAAGTACAAGCAAAGAATCATTTTCAATCACAATATCCTAAATATAGAGACAAAATGATCATACTGTGAGGCAGAAAATCAATGAAATGTGACCTGTGCTGGCAAAATGAGTCAGAACACATGGGCTACTTACAAGCTACAGGCAAAACAAGTGAAAAAAAATAACCTCAATTTAGACCGAAATTGTCTTCACAAAATGAGTTCATTAAGCTCTCGTCTAGCGATCTCAATGCTCCAAATAGCACCTAAACATCTAAAATGATCTTTACTTGTACATTTCCAGAGAGGTGTAACTTCCTAAATCTTTCCTTTATTTGAATAATCCAAATTGCCATTTTTTATGCTCTCGTCATTCAGACAGGTATAGCTCACTTTGTGTCTGATTTTAACAAATTATACATACACAATTAACATTTTTATGTTTTTAATGGAAAATGTTAAAATAATGAACCTCTGCTGATTATCAGCCTTACTGTATACTCACAAATGTATAACAAAAGTTCTGCTCCAATACGTCTGACCAGTATATGGTCAATAACAGACTTTGTCAGATGACAGCAGTGTGTTGTGCCCATCAACTCACATGCTCTTTATTATCACCAGGATTATATTCTCTAAATCAGGGCAAATCAGCCTGCTGATGAAAAACAACAACGGGATTATTCAGATAAAAATTTCCACAGTAGGAGTTAAGCTTCCTTTAGTGGGAGTTTGTTTTAATCTACATTATGTAATTTTCACCCCTGCACGCAACAAGGGCAAATTTGAAGGTCTGCACTTAGTGACCAGCTGAGGCCGAGCAGCCATTTAAATCCAGATGAGACGCTTAATTCCACAGCTGATGAGCACTGAACAGGCTCTGCTGCCTCCCACCCTATTAAAAAGACAGCCAATCAGCACCCCACCACTTTTGGTTGGCAACCAATCAAATGCTTGTTTTAACATCCACAGGAATTCCACAAATCAGGGATTAAAAGTCATGTTTTAAAAGCTTTCAAAAGTTTTTACGGCTTTCAGTATTCAACCTTAAAATACCTGCTTCAAGCGATTCAGATGAGTAAATTGTAAACCTTTTTTTACAATTATTTATCTGGACAAATCGCCTTCAGTAAAGGTACATTTGGATCCCTAACAATTTTCTATATTTTGGTTTAGTTTAACCTCCTGATTACAATAACGTGACCTTCCTGTTCTCCAACTGCAAACGCCAGAACAAAAACTGAATTGATTTTGGGTTGCCTGTTTGAGAATAAGCGTAGAGTTAATGCCTGTACGTGACCGTGAGCGCATACCGATCCTTATTTTCAAATACACGCGTTTAATCTTTACGTAATGCTGACAGTCACGTGCCGGCTGTTCCAGCTGAGGACACAGAGGGCGAGACTGCTGAGAAATACATGCACAGATGGAGGCACACGCAGGCACACACACCTCTGGCAGAATGAAAGGCAGTAATGCTGACATTTTAAGTGCCTTAGTTGCAACACCATCACCCACATACCAATTTAAATGTGATTAAATAGTACAGACACACACAGAGCTCAAGTGAATGAGGGCGTGAGGGTGGCTAGCCTGTAGCATAATGATGATACACTGCAGTCAATGAAAAAAGCACAGCTGACTCATGGGGAAAGAGAGGGAGGGAGAGAGAGAGAGAGAGAGAGAGAGAGAGAGAGAAAGAGAGAGAATTCACAGATGTTAACGAGAACAAGTGTCTGCAAACTCAACACAGACTGTGACCTCAATTGCAGTCCCATAGATGCCGCTAAATACAGTGAGAGCTGTAGATTTAGGAATCCACTCTAGTGTGCTACAAGCTCAAAGAATGGCAGAGTCAATGAGCAGTGTGACAGCCGAGGGTAATAAGACAGAGACATGCTCCCCTGGTGAGATTAGAGCAATGAGACATGAGCGGCCAGCCCTTATGGAATGGTTTGAGTTCTTCCTGACTGCAGTGAGGAAATCTCAACAGCAAACAGTGACAAATCGTATCCCAAAAAACAAACACTTTGATCATTCCATAGCTGAAATAAAAACTTTTGTGACAGAAAATTCATGGCATGGAAAAACAGGACATGCATGCAGAATTAAAAATTGTATGGACTGAGAAGGACATATGTGAACAATGTGATGTGATTAATGTGATGAGTGAACTATCATATTAATAGCAAGCTATTATTTTCAAAAAATGGTATAGTATAACAATAAGTTTATAATAGTTTATAACTGTAATAACTTAAGTATAGCATAATAATGTATTATATGACATAGGCCTATGGCTAGTTTACTAGAGGGTTTGTAAAGCACTGTACTTGTTAAATTGCTTTGAAACAATATATACACTAAAAAAGTGTTTATTTTATGTTTATTTATAGTTTATTTTATGAAGTTAAAAATGAATCAAGTGTTTTTTATCATTCCTGGTGCCATGCCATGAACCCTTTCCCAGAGCAAACAGAATTGAATCGAACCGCAGCTCCAAAACATGAAAAAAAAAACCACGGCTCCAAAACATGACATGAATCGAACCGCAACATTAGTAGATTGTTACACCCCTAATGCTACCATTCATTCGTTACAAACAGATCATACCTGGACGGAGCTACTCCTACCAAATTGGGCCCCAGTCCTCTAAAGAGTGAGCGAGGACCTTCTTTCTCCAGTATTAACCTGTGAAAGAGAGACAAAAATAAAACATTATATTCAAAAAGAGAAGAATCTGAAGCAACAATGCAACAACTTTGTTGCTATGACATCCAACGTTTACTGCACTGTCTTTAATAAGCTATTCAGGTCAATTGTTTCTCACGCTCTCCTGGGATTCAGATAAAATAGATAATTTAGTGCAACAGATAATTGGCAGATCTGTAATTAGCTGTACTTTATGAACGGCAGGCACCTTAATTCTAAAACCTGCAGAGCTTTCTGCTGCGTTCTGCTGGGGCTGAGCCCGTGTGGCTGTGCTTACGGCTGTCTGCTGCATGTCACAGCATACATTTCTGAGCAAGGCTACACACAGCAGTCATTTCTTAAAACACGCCTCTGAAAAAGTTATTTAGACCAATCAAAAATACCTAAAATGACTCCAATCCATAGAAGAGGTTGAGCTGCTCTGTTCTGCAAGCACACCAAGCTTATACAAACAGTGTGGGTAAATGTCTCCCGAATGATTTGCATAAATTGCAAAACTACAGAATGTCTCCTCTGCGGCAGTGTTTCTGCCTATTCACTGGCTTGTCTTATTTTCTCTTCAGAAATGGACTGACAAGTTTTAACTTATCGAACATTCCTCTTTCCGAAGTTAAAAAATAGCTTCTTTGGAAAAAGACTGCATCTGTAACTTATTTTCTGCTGACCTACTTTTCAACCTTTTTTCCTTTCTTTCTTTTTCCTTGAGTAATACAATAGGCCTGAAAACCAGTGTTTGCCTGAGGCCAAGACAGAAATTTCAACAGGAGAAAACTATAGGACTACACCCAGAATATGTACAACTAGCCAGACTAGTGAAATATAGAAGGCGGCTTACAGACCACTAAGCTAAACTACTCTCAAATGGCCACGGTATAGAAACTATTCTATATACACTCTTCTGTATAGAAAACACATGCAGGTATTTAATTGCTAAAGACAGTAATGAAAGTGTCACATCTGATCTTGAAAGCCGACAGCTAGCTGGTTGGAACAGTCACAGATGCAGGTAATTTACTGGCAATGTAAACATTCTCTGTCTTTCTTTTCCTTGCTCTGACACTCTTGCAAAGCCACTGAAGTCACTACAGATGGTTATAATTTACAGTCAGTGTGAAGAGCCACAGGGAGACTGAACACAGAACAGCTTTGTTTAGCAGCTCAAAATCTAGATTACGGTTGATCATCAGGATCCTTTAAAAAAAAGATCTGTATAGTGTTGTATCAACAGTGTTTATGTTCCACAATATTATATCACACTGAAACGCCTTGGGGCACAATTAAACGGGTACTCCTCCCAAAAATGAAAATGAGCCCATAAATTACTCACTCTCAAGGCGTTCTAGGTGTATATGACTTCCTTTTTTATATTAAATAATATCCAGACTTCTCACAGTTTAAGTGGCAGTGAATGGTGCCTGAGAATTCGAAGCTCTTAAAAGCACATCCATCCATCATGAAAACAATCCATAGGACTCCAGTTCATTAATAAATGTCTTCTGAAGCTAAATGATATGTTTGTACAAAAAGCAACTGATATTTTGGGCATATATGTGTTTTAGTATTAAAATATTAATGAGAAGAGCCACATTTTATAGGGATATAATATTATGATAATATAGAATATTATGTATAATAACTCTGTAGATTCTGTTCGGCTAAAAGAAGACAGTACATCTAGGATGCCTTGAACGTGACTAATTTATTTATTAATTTTATTTTTGAGTGGAGAATCCCTTGAAATTAATTGGTATGGTAATACTTACTTGAGACAGTGCAGAGGACCCGGTGGGGCCACACGGGCCACGCTGGCCCCGTTTACAGTGCTGAGCTGCACCTCAGAGATGTACAGCGTCACGGAGGAAGACTGCAGCCTCGTCTTCACCACCTCCAACGGACATGTCAGTATAGCACCCACAGTGCCCCCACAGCTGCACATACAGAGAGCCAGTATTTATCTACTAATGTAACATCATTTAGATTAAAAAAGAAACCATAATTACAAATAAATAAATAAATAAATAGTGACTGCAGCCAAGTACATTTAAAATATTTAATGTGAGAGGGAAAATACAGTAAAAATCTAGTTTAGCTTTTTTGAACACAGGGAAGAATATTACTTTTTTTATTTATATGTATCAATATAATAAACATAATGATGATGACAACATTACATATTTTGACTAAAGCTACTTTTTATTAAATACTCTTGCACACTAACAATCTTTGTTTATTAACCGTTTCATAACGTACACAACACCCTTGATTTATTTATTGTACTTCTCTAAGCTTGTGAATGCAGCCTTGAGTAACAACTTCAAGTCAAGTTCAACATGTATGCTCTTGTGTGCATGCTGGGGGCAACTCAAAGAGTTGGGTTAAACAAACAAACCAGGTCAGGAGGTACTGCCCGGAGCAGAACCAGAATCCTAAAATGACTTTCCCATGTCAGTGTGTAAACTACAGACACTTCTCGTGATAGGTTTTCAGTAATCCTCAACAAACAAGCTGTCCGACATTTGTCAATCACACTAATCAAAATCCCTCTACAGAGACTTGCTGCTAATCTGCGGGGTTAGGAAGCCCCACAGATGTTTTTACATGTCCTGAAACACTAATGTTGATAACCTGTTAGACTTGCTGACCTAAGTGATTGTGGAGGGATTGTGAATCCCTCTTTTCTAAACACAGATGCTATTTTTTGTCTGTCCTTTCAAAAGGCCGACCCACATACAGGCAGCAGCTGTGAACTTTGGCCCAGATATGGAGCCCCCGGTTTGTTTCTGCTAAGGTTTTACACACTGGCTCTCTCACTCACTCCCTGATCCCAATGAACAGAGTGAACGTAAGGAAAAACCCAGCTGCTCCTCCCACTAAAACATTCCACATGAAATGTTGTACTTCACGGATACTTACAAAATTCTGCCCTCAAACATCTACCGCATAAATAGTTTTGATTGTGAAAGAAAAGAGAAGTGCTGCAGGAAGAGGAAAGTCAGTCGTATTTCTTTTCAGATGCAAGAACAAATGAGCATGTGCTATTATTAACGTTTTACCAAAATGAACACTCCTGGTCAATGATTATTTTGGTTTTGACATGGAAAGGACGGTTTGTATTTCCACGGCAGTGCTCCAACGGCCCAAAATTCCCAAGAGCAAAACAACAAAAGTCTTGTCTTAAACAAACACGCCCCAGTTAAATGGGATCGCAACCAAAATGAAATTCAAGTGCACTTGAAAGATTTCACAGATACTGTCATCTGACCAAAACCGCCTAGTAAGTACAGATCTGCTGGCTGTGCTGTCCAAGGACAGTCCAAAATATACTTTTCTGTTGTAAACAAAGTATAGTCGGGTTCAAAAAAATACTACAAAAATACGATTATAAAAGTAAACAATTCATGCCGGTGTTGTTTGTCAACCTCACCACATAAACCAATTTGGCAGAGCCTGATCAACATGACTTGTAAGTCAGAGGTTTTACTTGATCTCTATTATTGTTGTGTACAGAAAGACAATCTTACAGAGTGATTATCTGGATCACAGTATTGTTCATTTGTTTATAACAATGTCCTCTCCGATGACTGCCTAACATTGCACAGTTATTCCTACACATTTGACAGCTCAGTTACACTGACATGCAAGACGACACAAATGCATAAGCTTGTCTAGGAGTCTTCCTCACCCATCAACAACACCGAAGCCTTTTAAACTCACTGATCGGACTCACATGACCCCTGTGAAAATACAGCCACAGATAACACACGTTATGCGCCTATTAGTCAGACCTTTTATCGCCATACAGGGTCAGAGTCAACAAATGACCTTGAGAGATATAAGCCTGTTATACGGAGATATGCTTCCCATCTATCACCATTAAAGGAATGCATTACGATTATACTCAAAATTCCTGCAAAAAGGCCAGGGAATAACTTTTGATTCAAAGGCCGAGAAAAGCACAGAAGCTTTTTTGGAGTGCAAAAGAGCAGCCAGAGATATTCAGGAATGGGGTCAAGAATAGCCGTACAACAATGCTAGTCTGATGGCTGAAAAACAACCAGCCACTTCTGCTGGAGTCAAGCTGTCAGATGTAACCACAGGCCTACCCAGAGCACGCTTTGCTACAGGAAACGCATCTCGTCTTTCCTGTCACTTTTCTTAGGAGGCATCAAAGCATCAAAGCACAGGCACTTCCTGTAATGCGTAACGTGGCCATGCCCACGACCTTCCAGATGCTTCTGTGACCACAGCACTGGAGATCTGGACTCATAACATCTCATAACATCTCACAACATCTCACAACATCTCACAACCTGAACATAATGTTCCTCTGCTAGATTACGGTGTGGTTGCATCTGTCCGTCACGCATTTCGAAATGGCTGAACGTCCCGACACAACAGACCCAAAAGATCAGCGAGAAAAAAAACGAACGATAATAAATCAGCTCGTAAATATTAAATCGCGTATTTATAAACGAGACGCGTCGGACGGTGTGTGCGCTTGGTACCAGTACCGACGGCCGTCGGTTCGCTACTCACCCTCCAGCAAAGAGATGAACCAGGGTGTCTCTCTGATTCATCCTTCAGCATTCTCCGCACCCACACCCCGGCCTTCAGTGCGAGCAAGAGCCGGACAGCTCCGCCGAACCCGCTGAGGTTCTTCCGGGCCGCTCACCGTACACGATTCGGGTCTGAATGACGAAACAAACGTTTATTCAGCCCGATGGCTAGCGGGCGAGATGCGGCTAGCTCGGTCCGCTAACGGCTCTCGATGTGCGCAGACGCCTTTTATTGCCTCCCGTCGGTCCGTTATCGCGTTTTCTCGACTCTTCCCGAAGCTCGGCACCGGAGTCTGTCGGATTCGCGGGTCGTGCTTGCGGGAGGGCTGGACTTTGTAGCGCTAAATCCGTGCGGGCTCGCCTGCGTCTGCGGTTCCGTTGTGCGTTCGAGCTGCGGTGGAGACGCGAAATAAGACGGACAGCGGGGTCGCTATTTACCAGCCAATCACAAGCCGCAAAACATAGGCCGCGATTGGTCGGCTCGCCGCGTGACGTCACTCGTCCCGCCCCATCATGCCTCTTTCACATGATCGCAATTGATAAATTGCAAATGTTGATTTATGAGTTTCAGAGGTTATAAATGTGAGATCGGTTTTATGAGTGACTGTATTGAAAAAACACTTCTCTTGTACTATAAACATGCGATCTTGGGGTTTTATTATAAAGATCATCCCTCAAAGGATGCTGCCTGCATTGCATTTATATTCACTAATGAAAATGTTCAAGTTGCAAGCCTCTTCTCACAGGACTTGTGAAGGAGGTTAAGTAAAAATGTGGTGAAGTAAATACAACAAGTGTTATATGCTCCTCATTTAATTTTATCATATGTATGTAATAGTGCTCTTTTATTCTCCATCTTTCTTTCATACCTTTATGTGATAGTTTACGTTGTGCTGTGAAGTGTGTTGAAATGTCCTCTTCTTGTATTATGCCTCTTGTTTAATTAAATATTAAACTTAACCTGTTTTGCCCTTTATTATAAGCATAAGTACAAGCATGTATAAGAATATATCCCATATGCTCATAATAAAGGGCAAAACAGGTTAAGTTTAATATTTGCTAAATTGCTTATAGAAGGAATTTAAGTATGCAGAGATACGCAAATACATAGTCTAACAGGCAAGTAGGACATCCTATCATTGCAATCAGACCGAATGCAATGATTGGACATGCATTTTATGTTCCTGCGCCTTACACAGAAGATACATTTATATATAAACATATTTAGAGCCCATTTTACATAGTGATTACTATCAGGATGTAAAGAGACTTTCAGCCAGGATAACAAAAAAAGGTTTCAGAAAATGATCGCCTACCCTGCGTTTGATGAATTAGACCTACATTGGCCTAGAAACAAACAGTGTCACAGTTTTAACTGAGCATGAATGAGGACATTGATATTGGACTGCATGTTGCAAATATTTATTTTTCACATGGTGCATTTTAAGAGCTTCTCTCTGTTTTTTCATGGACTGTGGGGTTATCAGCTTGCATGTGCATTCGGTTTCAATCACATGCAAAAATATTGGTTGCTGATACAGTTTTAGGAAGGAAGGCATGTGGGGACAAGTCCTCCTCTGCAAGATAATGTAACAAAATTGGATTTCTGACACCCTGGGCAGGAGGTTACTCGTTTTTATCTGTTTGTCAAAGAAAAGACTTCTGTGCATCTATTCTTCTTCCTTTAGTGGACTGCAGATATAAAAATGACACATTTTTTACTTGTGTATTGGTAAGTAATTTGGCTGAAGACCAGATCTTCAGAGGAACTGTGTCTGCATCAGCCGACCAGGGTTCCTGCCTCTATTATGAGAAAATCTGGTTTCCTAATTAAATAGCTGAATAAAATGCACACGGCTCTTGGTTTCAAGATTAGAGATACAATTTAACAAGTTCAGGTCATGTGCATGGAAAATCAAATTTCTCTTGTCATGCCAATCTAATGAAATACAATAAGGAGAAGGTTCAGGCAGGGTCTTCCAGCCGTCTATAGAATGAACATTGCCTGGATGGCTGGCTGACAATCGTCTCTTTCTGATAAAATTAATACTGAAACATTAACAAGGGTACAGCTGGAATAACGATGAAAACAACATTTCACTGTTGATTCTATATAGCTATACAGGTATAAGCAGTTGTGTGATTTTAATAAAGGGTAAAGTGATAGACAGACATTTTTGTTTGTTTTTGGAGGACAGTGAATGGGCGACAGGAAATGACAGAGATAATACAGAACACAGCTTTAGATAATAACAAACCGGACTTACACTCAGGTTGCCTGGATAAACCCCTTGCAACATGAATAAGATTTCAAAATAAACATAATAAATATAATTGTTTACTGTGTTTGTATAAACTAAATTTGATGCATATAGGTGTTTTATGCTGAAACTGTAATTTAAAACCGAACAGAATCACTAAGAATGTATGTTATGTTTTCAGTATTTCAACGCAGCTAAAAATTTTAGGTTGTAAAAACATTTCGTTAAGTAACAAAATTATTAAAAATGTTATTTTGTAGGTTCTAGGAACATTTAAAACGTCCAGTATTTTACATTTACATTTAGTCATTTTAGACATTGTATTAATGATATTGCTTGGTTATAAGAACTTTATTCAAAACATTAATTCTGTAACATTTTTAAAATGTTTCTATTACTACTAAGAATAACATTTTTGATATATGATGTATAGTGTTTAAAACATTCTCCTGACATTACTGCAAGAACATTTTTGATAATTTTACGAGAATTTTTGGAGAACAATAGCCAATGTTCTCAGAATGTTCCCTGTTAGCTGGGCAGTGGGCTTATATTAACACATTCACATAGTAACATAGTAACAGTCATATTTGCTATTAAATTTGTTTTATTTTAAGCCAATTGCTGCATACAGTTGTCTTAAATTAGTAAACTAATATGTTCTCTGCTTCATGTCATGCTCATTACACTCCATGTGTAACATTTGGTCACAAGAGAGCCACAATAACATTAACTTTTAATGTACAGCACCTTGGTTTCCATTACAATTTGCATAACTACTACAGCACTGAACCCAAACTAGTGGTGTAGTGAAAGGACCTGCGATTAACTGTGTGGCATGTTGTTCCTGCTCATCTATTGCCAACAGGGAACAAAGTTCATCCACAGTCAAACAATCTGTGAGGTTTATTTTCAGACTATTACAGACTATTCGTACCCACGGTAGAGCTGTTCTGAAATACAGATCTGAAGTGTTGACATCTTTAATGTACTTCCTTATGCTATAAACCGAGCCATAATTTAAAACAGTTTAATATTAAACCATGATAAACATCCAAAGCACAAATAAACGGACAGCAGCACTTTGTTTACCATAGATAAGATTTCTAAAATTAGTCTGATCTTTAAATTCAGCACCCAAAAAAAACCATTCGGTTTAAACATCATGTCTGACTGTGTACTGATCAATTAAAAATAAAATAAGTTATATCTGCATGCTTTTTGCATAAAATGTTTTTCACTGTTATACATCAATTAAAATTTTGTATTGCAATATATATTATAATACTGAATATTCCATGTCTCTTTTGAAATTTTGAATCTTGGCCCCAATAAAAACCTATTCTGATTCTGAAGTGTTTAAGATTTTGTGTGTTTATAGGGCTTCTCTTTCAGAAAGGGAAATATCTGAGATGATCTGATGACCAGAATGTGCTACAAAATGAACTGACTGAGGTATCAGATGAGGTGGACAGTCAGTCAGGCACATGTGCACATTCCAACCCCGTGACAATCAGCTTGCACATTAACTTACCTCAGTGTTGAAGGTCAAATGTTGACACATATTTTAAGTCAATAGCTCCCAAAAATCTATATTCAAAAATATTTACATGATTAATCATTTGAGTTTACATAGTAATTTCAGTCGTGAAAAATGAATCGTGATGTCACCTGACAGGTTTTATTTTTACAATCTTACACATTATAATTTACTGCCTCAACAATGGCACATTGACCCCCCCACACACACACACACACACACGATTACTATCTAAATGGGGACAATACATAGACTCCTATTGTTTTTATACACAGCTAGTTCTTAACACTATCTAACCCAAACCCACCTTCTAACCTTAACCATAGCAGAAAACGTTCTGTTTCTGCTATGGTAAATATATATTTATATATTGATACTATATTTCTGTAGTGTTTGTACAGATGAGAATGTCCCAGTTTTGCTGAGATTTGTCAGACGTTTGCCAATATATATAATAATACATATAATTTATAAGTCTTTGTTTAACACACACACACACTCATACTGGGCTTTTTTACTTGACCGGACCCAAATAAAACAGCAGACACCTGTAAAATTACCATAATACACATCTCGTGTCTCTCACACAGTTAATGAAAGTCTGGTGCAGACCGTCGTCTAACAGAAGACACGTTTTTCAACTCATATGACTCTTGAGAGTGAAACCCTTTACTGTTTAACTACACATGATCTGTCATTCTGAGGCTCACATGATGGACAGCAACAGACATTAAAACTGGATCAAATCAGAGGAGATCAGTCACATTCTACTGTACATATAAATACATACTGTACTAGTAAAACAAGCTGACTGGTTATGTAGATGACAGTGTTAAATATATTATTATAGTAATAGTTGTGTATTTCTGTCTAAGATTACACAGTTTTACTGTACTTTAGACACAGTTACATGTTTATCATGTATAAATGCTTGTGATATTATGATGTATTTCCCTTATATTTCTCACAATACAAAATTACAACAATTTACACTCATCCTGTTTAATCAAATATATATATATATATGTGTGTGTGTGTGTGTGTGTGTGTGTGTGTGTAAAATATCTCTGAAATAATGTAAAACAAGGGCAGTACTAAACAAAAAACTGTATTCAATTTTTATGATTTTGCTTATTCTCTTATTTATTAATATTGAATATATTTTGTGCGACTTTATGCACTCAATTGTATAAAACTGTGCGTGTGTGTGAGAGACAGCAATAGAATGAATGTATACTTCAGATATTTAATATTGAAGCCAGTTTATTTCTGGTGTAGAAGTATCCCTGGAAAATGTAATATTTTCTAATGTCACGTTTGGTTTGTCTGTTTGTTTGCCTGTTTTAGACTTTGACATGATGATGGTTACCAAAATAACAGGACAGAACAAAAAGTGAAGCACAGGTCAGAGTCGAATCAAGTTCAAATATGTGCACTCCAACATGTAGGTTAGTCTTCCAAAGTTTCCAGATCATTCTCTGGCGTCTGGTTAAATTTTAGACAAAGAGAAAAGCTGACACAGGAAATAAGCAGGACTGAAGTCTGGATGAGAGTTACCCTAATTTCATTTAGGCCTGTCTGCACAATTTTAAGATAAAATCGGATACAATTTTGCTTGATGAATCAAAACATTTACAGGGCCAGAATTATTGCGCTATGCAGACGTAAAAGAAAACATTTTAATTTCATTATTAAATTATGAACAGTTTATAAACCTGGCTAAAATTCATTTTGTAATGATATGATTGATTCAATTAGTGATAAAACTACGATCTTCAATGCGATGTGACGCCATCTGCCGGCAATTATGCTTAATTGCAGTAACAGACTTATAGCGCAGCGAGCGCCGCCTGCTGGCCTGTATGAGTATTGCTGCTGCATGGAGACATGCGCAAAAACAATCTGCATATTATATGCTATTATATGTCTTTATATTTGATCCCATGATATTTTCTGTTCTCCACAACTTAAACGTTTCTGTAACATTTCTTTATTCTCCTGAGCATCAGTGTGAATTTGCACCAGTTCTGTAACATTCACAGGCATGAAAGTGCAGAAAAGTTTTTATTCATTTATTTATTTTTTGACTGCACCACGAATGCAGAGGATGAAGAATAAGATCCGGTCTGTTTGCGATAATGGTAAGAAATGGAGGTGCATCTAAATCAGGTCTCATGAAATGGGATTTACGCTTTTTATTCCTTTAAATACAATAATGAAAGCTGCAATACGTCATTCTGCCGCCTCTCCAGCGCCCCCTCTGTTTGAAACGTGAAACTGCAGCGTAGTTTACGTACGTAAAAGTTTTCATTACGTACGTAAAAGTCAAATGAAGCCCAGCTGACGTTTAACAGGACATCATAACAGGAAGCAGAGTAAGAAAAGAGGATTACAGCTTTAAAACAAACCATGCATCCCGACTATAAGAAACGACCATCATTATTGCAATGTTCCTTTTGATCACAAGATGTCGCCATTTGACCGTCTAGATCCTTCTAACTAAAACTATCTTTCTATCTAAAACTTCTCATTGTAGATCCCTGAAACATTGAGGACTTTTGTACCTATACCCTAGATAAAAGCATAAATATTTGTGGCTAAAGAATGGTGAAGGTCATCTGGGAGCAGGTTCCACTAGCTCATATTGAATTATGCTTTATCCTTATGATACATGCTCGTATATCAACCCATAAATAACATCAGATCCAGACATACGGGCCTGGAATTTCTTAGCACATTTTTTTGCACTAATATTTCAGTTGACAGCATATATATGTGTGTGTGTGTGTGTGTTTATTTGTAGGCTGACTGACCCTTTAAAAGAGTGATGATATTAAATCTATATTCACCCCTCATCTTTTCTCCTCTCCACTCCCTGCCTTTATCCTGCATCCCTTTTGTTTCCCTCTCTCTCTCTCTCTCTTCATCCACCCCTCCTATCATCTCTCTCTCTTTCTCCGTCCTCTGTAAACTGGGTCAGACTCGGTTTTCTCAGATCTAACTGTTGTAGCAGAAAGCCCCCTACAGTACTCCCACCTCCCCCTTCTGCAGCAGAGAGAGAGAGAGAGATAGAGAGAGAGAGAGAGAGAGAGAGAGACATAACCGCAGGAGAGAGGAGAGGGAGAGTCCATACTCACTTAAGTTTTCCACTCCCATCTCTCTGCTCTTCTCACCCTTCTGTAGCACATCTTCATTCAGATAAGCACTTTAAATGATGAACAGCTTTCCAGCCACTTTTTGTGTCTTTTTTAACGTTGCTATATATTACGTAGACTTTTATAAGTGTCGTTTCACATCTACGCATTTGGACTTTTAATGATTTTCAGATTTGTTCACGAGGGTTAATGGTAGGCAGCACTTCGCAAGCATAGTAATTTAGATTTCTGCTCCTGATACATATTTAAACACTATTGCAAAAGCAAATGCCCCTTTGTAAAGAATATCGGCAAGGCTGTGATTGGCCAACAGACATGAGGCTGTAGAGACTGAGTGCTGCTGGTAACATTCAGCAGCTGATGTACAATAGTTCTGTAAACAGACATTTAATGCAGTTTAACTTACATTTAATACAAAACAGCTCCAAAAGGAGCTAAAGCATCAAGCTGCTCGTGTCACCAAGTAGCACACACAAAGCAACACAATGAGTGAGGTTTTCCAAAAATCCCTTTATCCACTCTGTACCATCTAACTAACAATTTTAGGTTGTAAGAATATTTCCCTAATGTTTCCATTAAGTAAAAAAGTTAATGTTATTTTAAACATTTTAGGAATGTCAAAACATCTGTTTTAGACGTTGTGTTAACATTATTGCTTGGTTATAAGAACGCCATTCAAAGATCTTTTCATTCTGTAATGTTTTCAAAATGTTACACTAACAACTTTTGTTTAGTAATATAACCCTAAAACATTCTTGTAAGGTTACTGCAAGAATGTTTTTTGAAAACTTTGAGCTTTGACTACTTTTCGAGAACATTAGTCAATGTTCCCTATTAGCTGGGCACTCACATACTCGGCACACACAGTAAAACATGCCAGTGCTGTTAAATGAATTCTAAGCACCACTTGACCAATCAAATTAGAGGACTAACTGTTATGTAATAACTATTTTTTGTAAATCATAAAACTTCAAATCAAAATTTTCACATCCAGAGTCATGTAACTTTTTAAATGATGTTCGGTTGTAACACACACAAACAAACGCTGCAGGCGATGTGATATTTTTGGAGAGGATTCAAAAACAAGATGGAAATTGTTTCTCTCAAATGCATTTTAATAATCAGTATTTCTGTACAGGAGTCAAAACCTGTCAGAAACACTTTTGAAATATGAGTCTGACTGTATTTTATGAGTCCGCAGGGTGTTATATCTGCTGTGTGATGTCGACCTGCGTGAAGCAAATGAGTTAAACTTCCCCTCTTTGTCATACAGTTCCTGACCTCAGTATGGGCTGCACTGCTTTCGTTGGCTATTTCTAATACACTAATGACGATCTTTCCTCATTGGCGCCTATGTGTGTTTGAATGTGTGTTTGAACGTGTGTGTGCGTGCAAGTGTTGTGCAAGCTGTGTGCATGCAAACACACAGAGGCGAGAAAGTGCTCTTTTTTTAATTAAAGTCAGAATTTTACATGAGGACGCTTAAGATCACAGCATCTCTTCTTCTGCCAAAACTCTTTTAATGATTATATTATACTTTCTTCTTTGCCTTTCTCCTCGTGTATATTTGATAGCATGCAGCTACACTCTTGATACATGTGGTAAAACTTCGATCCCTCGTGGCTGCAACGTGTCTGAGGTGCGGGGTGCATCCTAACTCACATACTTGTTCTATGCACTAGAAGTATGCACTTGCTTGGTAGCAGAAGCATTTATACTCATGAGTATACAGTAATTTGTATCTTGTCTGGGTTTCCACATCAGCTAGCTAAACCATTATTTTAAAATCAGTATGAATATACTCTTGCTACACTTTCTTATCAGCTGACATCACCAAGCCCTCCCCTCCAACCCCCTGTCATACAACCTCATGTGATCCAACCACTTTCAGATTAATAAAATCAAGTCCCGCCTCTTTTTTCCTCATTGAACTTCCTGTTTCACCCTGAAATAGTTCCCAGTGACTTTGAAATTCCGTATTTCTTCACTTTTAAGTGAGTAAAAACAGCTGTCGCGGCTTAAGCTTTGCATTCCAACAGAGAAACTGGAACTAGAAACATCACAAACTACTGATTTTCTGCTGAAAAAATATAAAAAATACAATTTTCCAATAAAATACAAGGATTAAATGGAAAACACGAACCAGTAAACAAACCAAAAGTCTACGGCTGGACTTAATGCAACATCGCAAAACATCTCTGTTTCGTAAACAAAAAAATAACCGTGGCAGCATATTCGTTTCTTTCATTACAAAACTCAAATGTTCATTGAAAATAATAAACAAAAAATAATTAAATAATTAAATGACTTTAAATGGTTAGCAAAAGTGTAATTAAAGTTTTAAATTTACTAAGAGTTGCCAAACCTATTGTGTGAACTTTAAGTTCCAATTTAAGAACGTAGGAATGGTTGGTGCGCCCCCTGGTGGATTTTAATGGGAAATGTAACAAATGCATTTAAGTTTTAAGAAACTGTTGTGTCTTGATTAATCTTTATAGGCTTTGTGATCCAGCACGAAACAGCTGGCATTTTTAAAGGCCACATTAGTACCAACCTTTTGTCATACTATAGATCTATGATGTACTTTCAACGTACCATGACCTGGGATGTACTAATCCCAGTTTAAAAAACTACATTGAAAGGATAGTAAGCAAATTGGAATCAGCCCCAGGCTAAAATAAATAGCTGAAAATAGCTGGCTATCACAAGAATGAACACCGCTACTAAAGCAAGATTAGACTGTCTGATCTCCCTCTTAAAAACTGCAGCACATGGCCTCTTTTCACCATCCGTGGCTGCTCTCAGACTGTGCATCCTTTTCCCCTCTGCCCAAACAAACACACACATGCACAGAAACCTTGATCTCAGGCAGTAACACACACACACACACACCCCGTCTATCGACATGAAAGCATCCCCCTCAGCTCTTTTGATGCCGTGCATCTTGGCTGATGCATCGCTGAAATAAAATGTCTGCTCTCGAATCAATACGACTCAATTCAGAGGGCTGTTGGACCTCTCACATACACACACAGATGCACAAACGCACGGTGACGGAGCGAGCGAGGATTAGAGAGAAAGGCAGAGGGAGGGAAAAATAAGAATAAGAGTGAGAGATAAAAGCAGAGAAGAAGAGAAAACGAGACAGAGAGAGAGAGAGAGAGCGAGGGGCCAAATTCTCTCCATCCGTTTCATATTTTTGACTGTGTCCTGTTTTCACTCACCTGCCTCGCCGGGTGAGTGGGGAAGAAAGAAGTAATGAAAAATAAAATCGATGTTAGCTGGTAATAAGAGAAAAAGATGGAGCAGATCGTAGTCTATAGACCGCTGCTGTTTATTTATCTGGGTGTGGGGAAATGTGCTACTCACTGGACTGAACTGTGTCTTTTACGCTGGATTCTACCTCCACACAGCAGTACGAGGTTGTGAACTGCCTGCCAACTATTGTTCACATTCCAAAGAAAACTTCATCCCCACTGTTTGACTGGATCTGAATTAGCTGTCAGTCAATTTCACTGTCCAGCATCTCGCTTTCATAGCCTTAGAAGGCTTCGTTTACTTTGGGTCAGTCTGGCGATTTCCAGTGTAATGTTTGTGGCATGCCGAAGAAAAGCTACTTCTAAAACATGCACATTAGTAATCAGCAAGCATCACACCCTGTCGAAATGTTTCTTGTTTTAACTTTCCCTGAACTTTTGTCCAAAACCATTTGTTCAAGTTTATCATATTTTCGATAGTACAACAAGGTGAGATTGAAATGTAAAACCCTTACAAAAAAGAATCAGATTTAAATACCGGTGTACTGTTCTCATATTACATTCAATACTTCAATAAAAGCGGGGCAGGCGATCCAGAAACATTTTTTATGCTGGTTGAAAGTCTGTTCACATCCTGATAGCAATCAGTAAGAAAAGTGATCTTAATATATTTATATTTCTTCTGTGAAAGGCGCAGGACCATAAAATGCTCAGCCAATCATTGCATTCGCTCTTAATGTGCACTTTTGGAGGGCGAGATCGATATAAAAAGTGGGCGGGATCGTATGCTTTTAAAGATAGCTTGCTATTGCTAGCTTCTCCAAAATTGTCTAAACTACCTTTAAATTATTAATTAAATAATTATTGTATAATTCTAGCAGAGGGATATCCCAACTCTCCGTAGCATTTACATTTAATCATTTAGCAGATGCTTTTATCCAAAGTGACATACAACTGAGGACAACAAGAGAGGCAGTCAAATAAACAAAAGGGCAACAACGTGTACATGCTGTGAAGTCCCAGTTAGTCTAACATAGAATACGTAGCAAGTTTTATATACACAGAATAGAATAAAATAAGGCAGAAATAGGTAAGCG
Organism: Chromobotia macracanthus; assembly: GCA_036877525.1. Lineage (NCBI taxonomy): Eukaryota > Metazoa > Chordata > Actinopteri > Cypriniformes > Botiidae > Chromobotia > Chromobotia macracanthus. The sequence continues at coordinate 1,302,445 of JAZGTH010000038.1, forward strand.
CTAGGTAAGCGGGTCAAGTGTTGACAGAAAAGATTTGTCTTTAGCAGCTTCATAAAAATGGCTAAAGACTCAGCAAGCAAAATGTACAGCTCTTATTTTTCTACCCTAAGGGAAAAATGCAAGAACGGTGTACTTTCAGAAAACATATGGGCAAGTATCATACATATTGTAATGGAGTAAAACGAGATAAGAAGTGCGAAGGGTTTGTGGGAGGGGGTGCTGGTGGAAGCAGAGGAAGAGACAGATGAAGGTTTCGGTGCCGGGCTGAGCCGGTGCCCTCTGTGTGTGTGGGATTGCCATTCAGGGTGATAACTCAAGCCTGACAGCCCATGATGGAATCCATGATTGATGGAGCTCAATAGCTGCCAGTTCAATTTTCTCCTGTAATGAAAACAAGATTCACCTTTTTCTCCCCCTCTGCCTGCTAAAATCTATGTGAGGAACAAGCCCGTCGACTCTTACAAGTAGCCGGTGTGGTCCGCTAATGTATTTTTCTATCCGTTTGCCTTTGTCTCTCGCCCTCCCTTTCTTTCTCTCTCTCTGTCCGCTGGGCAGAGTGGGAATGAATAGCTCGCTGGCGATAGACATGAAGACGGATTGCGGGAGTGAGTTGTTACGCTCTTTGATTGTTATCGTAACATGGCACAGAGCCTTAAGGAATGTTCTGTGAACGTTTACGCTATATCTCACTTTAAGTCTACTTTCTCAACATGAGATATATAGCGCAAACCTCCCCGCGTGATATACAAGCACCAAGTGCCTCCTCCCTGGTTGTTTGATTGAATAAGTGTAAATAAACATTTCTCAGGCACATCCTGCTCCTCTGTGGAGTTTAACGTCCTCCTCCAGATATTAACAAAAAAAAAAAAAGTCGGCGAGAAGTTAAAGTCTGGGAGCTCCTGGACGCATTCCAGAAAATGTCACCAAAATTAATGATCATGAATATTTTTGACTTTCTCTCCCCCTGTAATCTACCTTGGTGAAACTTTAATGTTGCTGTCTTGACATTTTATGCCATATATATTCTGTTTCTCTCTCTCTCTTTTTCTCTCTCTCTAGCGAAATCAGTTTTCCAATTTCCAGGTGTAATTTTTAAGGCATTATTCGCGAGTGGAAAGAAACGTAGTGAATTATTTTTTTAATTCTGTCGTGTAACTACACACACTTACAAATAGGGTGAACCTTGTGCATGCACGATCTCTTCTGCAGTCTGGACTGGCTCAGTCGTTAAGTTGCCACGCAGAGACTTTACTGCCGTATTTTCGACGAGATCTTTCGCTCTGACTAATATTCCCTGACTCTCCACACCTCGTTAAAGTATTGTTAAGGAGGAAAAACACAAGCAGATCTATGAAAGGTTTAAGTGCATTTTTCCTCGATGTTAAAATGCAGCCCAGAAATATTTTCTCGGTGTAGATTGATATTCTGACTGCCAGAGGTGCATGTGCTGAGATATATTGGCGCCTGGGAGCGGTCAAATATGGCGGCCATTTTACATAAAATGCTGGTTATGAGAGAAGCTGATTAATCAAAAGCGACCAGAGAAATATTGTTTTTTGTGTCAAATATAATGAGAGGGGAATGAAATATTACAACAGCAAACATGTCTCATTTTGGTCATTTTTTCAGAAAGTACAGTCAAATTATGCAGTGATTTGTAAAACACCTTGTAGGGTATTGCAGGGTAATTTAAGTCCATATGTGGTGGAGGTACGTTACGCAAATTCCTCATTCAACCTCATATTGACCCTTTGGCAGCACCAGCAATGACTGAAAAGTCATTTTAACACTTTTAAACATTTAATAATTGAAAATAATACCTTGCTGTAAGTCAATGAATAATATACTAACAGTAAAAAATAGTCTGTAACTTTTTTTACTCTTATATACTGAAGAAATATTTTATATATATAATATTATAATATGATATGGTAATATTATAATATTACCCACACTGTAAAAAGTCAACATATGATAGGATAGCTTAAAAAGCCATTGTCTATCTGATCTAACTTTCATTAGTGTAACGTAATGTAGTCAGATTGATTTGGTCATATTCAATAATATTTCTCACTTGAACAAAACCAGATAAGTTTAACGCTGCCACATGAAACACATTTTTATGTTAACTGACAAAACATTTTTACAGTGTAATGTGAATGTTTGTTTTAACTACAAAACCACACCAGACCCAAACCACTTTAAACCGGCCCTAAATTATCTAAATGTGAAAAATAACAAACTTCATTTGACATTTAAAGTGATAGCATTGGTGTTTTCCATGCTAGCCTGTAAGAGTGATCCTGCTGTTCTAAGACGCAAAAAATCAACCAATCACAGCACACTTTGAATATTTAAAAAATGTTAACGTTAAAAAAACGTTATTGCTTGACTATAAGAACGTTATTCAAACATTTCTAAATTCTATTACTTTTTAAAATTGTTCCACCAACAACTTAAGAATACAGTTTTTGATAAAAATGACATATTAAGAAAATGTTCGGCTGACGTTACTGCAAGAACGTTGTAGATTAATGCTGAAAGAACCTTTAGAGAGCATGTTTTAGACAACGTTCTGGGAACGTTCCCCGTTATCTGGGTGCTTGTACGCGGGCCTGAGCCTTGACCCTGGATTCTCTCAGGAAGACCTTATAGCTCAATTTTCACAAAGCTGAAGTGTAAACACCAAACAGATGTGACTGTATGACAGCTTCCAGAAAATGCCCAGTGATCCTTGTGCGATGGCAGAGATCAGATCATTTTTAGCTTGCTGTGACACCAAACGATGGACTGTAGCAAACTGGAAAGAGCTGGTATTGATCTGCGCACGTGTGCGTGAGAGAGAGCGAGAAGAGAAAGAGAGATTTCACGGCACGGCAGATGAAGGAGAAAGAGAGTTTGAGTGAAGGTAAATCTGCTCTTGTCTCCCAGTGCTGTGTCTCGGTATCACTGCCCATGCTAACCTTCATTGCTACCTGTCACTTCCATTTGTCATGGCATTACATCGCGCATTTTTCTCTGCCAGTGTGAATTAGGCTCTTCAAACTGCACTGTAAGCACATTAACCGGTGGGCACACGATCGTTTTATAAAGCTGGTGTGCATTAGTGGAAATATTTCAAGCTCTTCAACATTCATTTACACAGATTTAATCATTTCTTAATCAGTCTTTCGTGGTGCAGATTTATTAAATGTATTTCAGTGAGTTTCAGGTTCTCTCCGTCTCTTTATTGCTCTCATATACACGCCAAACCTCCACGTCTGTGTTTGTTCTACACAATTACCTTCCCTCTCCTAGCAACTGAAATGAAAACAGGACAGCTGTGTGAAGCTCGCCGCATTTTTCTGGAGTTCGCTGGACATGCAACCCGGTCTGCTACGGTCTGCCATGATCATTTTCCTACTTGCCTTTTTTTTACTTGGAACCTGTAGAAAAAAAATCACATTTATTTATTTTTTAAATAACAAAGGCAACACTAACTGTACTACCTATGGTCCCAGCTGACAAATAATGTTATCAAAAATGTTCTTGCAACATCCGTGGAACTTTATATATGATATATATCAAAAATGTTATCGCTGAATTGAACAATGTTTATACAATGTTAATACAACGTCTAAAAAACTGGGCATTTTAAATATTCCTAGAACATTCAAAGTAACATTGTTAACATTTTTGTTGCTTAATGGAAACATTAGGAAAACTTTATAACCTAAAGGGATACCTAGCTGGGGTGTCTTGGTGATACTATGATTACCACATTTCATTGTTGTAAGGGAGTTTTTACTGTAAAAAATGTATTTACGTAACCCTGAAACAGATGCAAGTCTTTCCAGTCCAATTTGCTCCTGGTGTAGACTGAAACAACTCAATCCCTGCTGTTCTTTTCTGTTTGCTTTAGCATTAATTTCTTGGGAATCAAATAAAATATTATACATTTACATATATCACATCATGAATTCTAATGTGGAGTGAAAACAAATAAAAAAAGATTTCTAATGTAAACAAAACAGTTCGCAGCTACCTCATAATGCATTTACAAAAACAGACACTGCAGTGGCATTATCTGTCAGTGCCATCAGCAAAGCAATTTAGTAAGCATACAAAATAACATTTTGTGTCACCGATAAAACAGAAAAAGATGTGTTGATCTGTCAAAACAATAGTGCTGCTATGGACAGACGTACTGAAACTAGGGCAAAACAACTGCACTTAGGAGTGAAACTTAAACCTCTCTTCCTAACTTACCCCACATGCCTCTGTGTGCCAATGGCTTTCTGTGACATCCCAGCTCCCCCTTCCTTTCCCAAACAAAGCCAGCACTTGTTCATCTGCGTGATCAGTGGGGTAAAGCAGTGGGCTGGCTACACGTTTCAACACCAGGACCTGCAGGCATCCTGGAGATTGGGTTTCATTGCCATTGTTCTTTATTGCCATTGCAGGCTCTCTGCACACTGGAATGAAAAGCAGAGGTATGCTCAATTAATTTGTTTCTAAGCAAAAAATTCACCCTCATTCCTCAACGCTTGGCTGAAAAATGACCTAAGATCTACTACCGAGCTTTTGAAAGGACGTTTTCAACTTAATTACCCATTTCATTTAATATTTAGGTTTGCACACATGCTGTTCATGGACCAAGAACAATAACTCAGTTGTTTTTTGTTGTATTTCTCAGACATTGATTTAACGGAGTAATTCATGGCATTTTTAGGTAAGCTTCATTTAGGTACAGTATCAATTTTTGTCTCAGATTCTTGTAAAATCACTGAGGACAAACATAAATAGAAACAAATGAGACAATTGCTGACATACAGTAAGAACATATCCCTGTAAAATCAATGCGGATACGGATATCATAACTCATAATAACTGGATTTTGAAGTTCACATTACAGTTTTTGCAAACACTTTTAGTGCAGTTGTATGGGTTAGCACAGTTTGTGACATTGTGACATTTGAAATATCCTCAAAAACTCTACAGACGTGTGAGCTTACTGGTGTAGTTTTATCTCAGGATGCTCAGACTCAAGTCTCATTTTGCTGTCCATTTAATCTCATTGCTGTCTAGGAGAAACAATTGAGATCTTAATGACATCTGGGATTTTTCTTTCCTTTGGGACATGAAGAACAAACATTGTTTTTCTCACTGAAAGCTTTCAGACAGGCAGTAGATTAGAGTTTGTTGACACGTGTGGCGTTTTCCATACGGCGAGCAGACAGCGATATTTGCGCTCTGAGGCATGAAATCTCTGTGCTAAATGCTCTATGGCTGACACCTGGAAACTGAGCACAGTGCACAACTCAAGCGAGTGAGATTTCCCTTCTGCATGTGCACAGGAACAGGGATTGATGTGGAGGCTCAGAGCAGGTGCTGGAGCTCTGTGAAGATCACGGGTGCGAGCATATGGCAGTAACAGGACCTCCTCTTGGGGAGCAACAGAAACCCACCGGGGAGTCTGTGACGGGAAGGATGTATATTTTTTAAGTTGGGCTTCAGAGACCCAGCTAACAGGGAACATTCTCAAGACATTGGCTAACATTCGCTAAAGGTTCTCTCAACGTTCCTGCAGTGACGTTAGCAGAACATTTTTTACAGTTATATATCTATACATCAAAAACATTATTCTTAAGTATATCTATACATCAAAAACATTATTCTTAAGTATATCTATACATCAAAAACATTATTCTTAAGTTGTTAGTGCAACTTTTAAATGTTTTAAAACCTTTTAAAAACAGAATTAAACAAATGTATAAATAATGTTCTTATAGCCAAGCCATAACATTAATACAACGTCACAAGAACATTCAAAACAACATTTTTAACATTTCGTTCCTGAAACGTTCTTACAATCTAAAATTAAAGTTAGCTGGCGAGACAGTAAACAAAGGTTGATTTTAGAAGATCCGAAAGGCTTTCCGTCTATTCCAGCTGGATACAATTCCACAAGATTACTTATTCTTTCTCTCTCTCTATTTCTCTATCTCCCTCTGTTCCTGTCCAGACCCCAATGGAATACGGGCCGGTATTTATTTACCTCTGTGCTGAATGGAGAGGGGGTGGAGCCAGGCTCATGTATTGAGGATTTATTTAACTTCATTCTGGGCTGAAAGAGTCACTTGTGTGTTTAGAGGGATGCTGGCACTCAATGATATGACAGAGCTTCTGTGTGTGCTGGGCTGCTGAGGAGATCAAAGAACATCAAATAAGAGTTTTTCTCTCTGATAACAGAAGCAAAGCAAACACACTTTCATTAGTACTTTCATTAGGACATTTTCACTGGCTCTTTTACAGCGAAATTATTTCACAGGTTAAAAAGGTTTCATGTACTGTATAATATGCGCTGCGTACGTCGGTTGACAAATACTCACTCAGCCAGTTGGTGGTTGGATGTTGGACCACAGTCCACGTTCATCTCTATCATAGTGGGGATCAGTGGTGGTGAGGAGCCAGTGTGAAACAGAGAGAAACTCCTCCTCACACCTGCCACTGAGCTGTAAACAGCCCGAATGTGTGAATGTTTCTTCAGCCAGATCTGATGTACTGTTACATCACCATGTCCTCCTGCCCCCTCTCCACACTGTACATGCATCTTCTCTTTCTTTCATTGTGTCTTCTCTCTTTCTGCTCTCCATCTCATCTTTTCTCTCATCTCATTCGCATTAGTTTCATCTAATTCTGTCTTTGTCACATTGTTTTTGTTTTATGTGTCATCTTTTCGTTTCTTCTTTGCTTGTTATCTCCATTTCATCTGTTGTATCATCTCATTCTCTTTTCTTCCATCTCATCTGGTCTTATCATTGTCTCATTTTGCATCTTACTTTCTCGTATCTTCTTGTCTCTTGTCTTTCTTAATTCAGTCTCATCTTGTGTCTCATTCTCTTTTCTTCCATCCAGTTCTGTCATATTGCCTTTGTCTCATTTTGTCTCTTCGGGTTTCTTCTCTCTTTCTCTTCTCATCTCAGTTAGTCTCACCTCTTTTCATTTTCACACAATGCTATTCTTTTCTTCTACAGGCCACTGGCAGAGCATTTCTCAGCTTCACTTTCCCCCGTTTGCATTTTAAGAATATTCATCTCATTACATCAGCTATCCATTACAGAGCTGGAACCTGCGTTACTTTACGAGGACATTCATCTAAATGTAATTCTGAAATGCACTTTTTATAGAGAAGAGAAATACGGCATCTCAAGGACGCCGCCTGTCATTCTCAGACTGATGTGCTGTTTTAATTCAGCTTTACAGAGGAAGCAAAGACTGAAGATTCATGAAAAGAAAAGTTGTCCGGCAGCTTGCTAATCTTTCTCCCTTGGTCTCTCTGCGCAAGACGGGTCACGGACCTTTACAGCGTATATCTAATTCTGAGATTTGGGAGTCTCTGAAGTGATGGACTGAAGGAATGTTTCTGGGGTTTAAGAACTCTATTAGAATTCTGCAAATGAACAGTCTGCAGGGAGGTTTTCAAGGACTCTGCAAGCATCAAAGCATTCAGAGAGGGCAGGAGAGAGAGCGAGAATGCATTAAGGTAGCAAGGGTAAGATGAGAATTCAGGAGTCACTGATAAAGATATTTCCCATCTGAGTTTCTGGGATGGAAGAAGACATGCTTAAAGATCAAACCCTGCTTTCAGATTGACAAGACCTATGTACACTTACAGTACCGGGCAGACGGGGTGTGTTATGAACTGCGCATTGTATTGACTCTGCTGTTGCTTCAAGGAGTAAACAAAACTAGAGTTGCAGTTTCTGGAGAAAAGGTTAGTTGGTGCTTGGCGGTGGAAATCTCACCACCAGAATGTTCCAAGTAAAGAAAAAGACCACCACAATGTCTGTATGACCTTGTAATGCAGAGATGCAGTTGGGGCCGCCAAGGGCCTCGAAATCCAACATGGGGCCTCTGTACGTGGCCTCAAGTTAGAGAAGCCTATCCTGTTGCCAACATGTCGCCGGGGTGTGTTGCAAATCAGGTGATTTGGCTAGTTAGTAAGTTAGTATGTTACTAGACAGTTGCTATGGAGTTAGTGAAGGGCCGCTGGTTGGCCCAGGTCAAAACAGCCCACTCTAAGTCTCTATAATATTCTGACCCTGAGAAATGATCTGCCTGACCCCTTTTTAAATGCATGTCTGTCTGTGGCATTTTTTTAAAGAAGGAAAAGCATAAATTTGTAAGATAATAACAGTGATGTTTGCCTTAGTAAGAGCCACTAATCACACATGCTGTAAGAGACCATTTAGGTCCATTTGGAGAGCACATGATTATATGCACTTATACACATACATAAAACCTCCTATAGAGGATGCTGATGTTAACGCGGAGCTCTTTGTCACATGCTGTATGTTTTCTCTCTTCGTTTTTTGGCACAAGGCCCTGTGTACAAAGAGACAAGTGCTTTTCTCCAGCTGAAAGTTGGGTGGGAAACAATCACACAATTGTGTGTGAGATTAAAGGGCAGAAACAAAAGAGCTATTTTCCCTGTATATGCTTTACATACGTTACAGAAAAACAAGAAGGCATACCATACCATGTCTGTTCTGAGAACTTATTTGTTTCCATTTAAAGCCTCGGAAAAGAAAAGCCAGGTTGAAAGAGAGAGAGAGAGAGAGAGATGGAGGGATGGCTAGTGAAAAATGATACAAGAATTCCTTTGCCAGAGCAATCGGAAGGATATAGGAATTCTGTGCCAATGGTTAAGGTCAGGTCTGCTTATTCTCAGGATAAAGCACCACTGCGGGCTCCTGGCTGTCAGATAAACAAGCCTTTTCTCTTTCTCTACAGATTCATGTGAAGCACAAGCCTGTCAGCTGATTTCAGCTGCAGTGCAAAAAGTCACTTTTTTAAACATGTTTTGTGAATTAAGATTCAAATCGCTACTTTTTATTCCTTTGTCATTTCAGCACAGCACAAACACTAAAAGCTAAGGCTGTTCATTAAACAATCAAATTATGCAACTATTTATAAAAATAATAATAATTCAACAAATTAAGCGGCATATCATCAATTTAATTTTATTACAATTCTGAATTAATTGACAGGACCACTAAAACACTACAACCAATGACCCAAAATTAAAACACATAATGCATAGGTATGTATGCATATGCATATATGTATGCAGTGCGTGAGATGTGTGAGGCTTGTGAAAGTAGGCCGTAATGATGTAATAATCACATCTGCGAATGACAGGCAGACACCAGAACGGGGCTGTTTACATAGTCTGAGTCACATGACAGCTCCCTGCATATGGAGCTAGAAGATTATGCTGCAGCGTGTCTGGGTAAAGATGGCTTCCTGTTGCCTGAGCTGCACTCGCATGTCTGGCGACAGCTCTGTGTGTCTGCCTGTCGTCAAACATTCACCGTGTTTATTTTCCCTCCTATGGAATGACATGTTTTCCTCTGTGCTCTCCTCGAACAGCAGCCGCCTTGGGTCTTACCAATATCCCAGCTAACAGGGAATGTTCTCAGAACGTTGGCTAACATTCTCCAGAAGTTCTCTCAAAGTTATCAAAAATGTTCGTGCAGTAATATTAACAGAATGTTACATATATCATGCATATAACAAAAATTAGATCATTTTAAAAACGATTATATAACAAAATATTGGAATAACCTTCTTTTCACCAAGCTATTAATACCTGGACGTTTTGAATGTTCCTTCAACATTTAAAATAAAATATTTAAATTGTAGTTACTTAAAGGTAACGTTAGGTAAATCTAAAATTGTTAGTTGGGATGTGTCCACCCGACAGACACACGTGCACATGCACAGACTCACACACAAAACCGATAAAAGCTGGTATTGTTTTTATCTTAGCGTTGTCTGTCTGACTGGAGGCTCTTAAAGCTGCACCACTAATGAACCAGATCCCATCATGGTGGAAGCAAATGCGGCCCCACGCGCCTTCCATCCACCCCCACACTCTTTCTAGATTCTTCCCAGCTGAAGTGATGTGACCGTTGGGTGTTGTTGGCCTCAGCCAATTCAGCTCCGCGTCTGGCTAGCGGCTGGGAGGTGGGCTTCAGTTGTAAAAATAGGGAAAGAAAAACAGGCCGAGAACAATGAGGGCTGTAAAACGCTGTTTCACCATGATGTGCTAGCCAGAGGCGACTCCACCCTGCGCTGGCCGGACCCGACCCATGCTGCTGGTTCCGTCCCTCGTTTCTTACATGTCCTTACATGGGCCTGTAGTGGATTTGGACCAGCTCTGCCAACTTATGTTTCATAACTGTCAGAATGCTGAAAAATTAAAGGAACAGTTCACTCAAAAATGACAATTTTGTCAATACTTCCTTATTTATTTACTCTCATGCCAAGCAAGGCTCAAAAGAAAAGTCATGCAGGCTCTAAAAGGCTCTTTTTGTAATTTTGGGTGAACTACTTTAAGTAAATTTAATGCTGCCCCAGCTAACAATTTTAGGTTGTATAAATGTTTTCCTAATGTTTCCATTAAGTAACAAAAATGTAAAAATGTTAATTTGAAAGTCCTAGGAACATTCCAAACGTCCATTTTTTAAGACAATGTATTAACATTATTGCTTGGTTTAAGAACTTTATTTAAACAATTTTTTAATGTTTAAAACATTTCAGTAACTACTTTAAAATAACATTTCTGAGATATATAAGGTTAAAAAAAGTCTACTAATGTTATTGCAAGAATGTTTTTTGATAACCTTGAGAGAACTTTTAGAGAATGTTCCCTGTTAGCTGGGGCCACACACACAATAATTTAGCTGCATGAATATAATCTCTCCTTTATAATCTCTCACTCTTTTTATAAACACGAATATAGCACCAGCCGAGGGCAGGGTTGATTCAAAGAGTATTCAGTCATTTGTGCTCGAGAGCTTGGGAAAAGTAGGAAATGACCACTGTTGAAAGAGAGGAAAACACTGAATGTTAAACACATTACATAAAATCTCCAACCTCATTCACCACCTCTCTGGAATGATCTTTTTAAAGCTGGGGTAGCAATCTAAATGACATTGAAATACTGTCATTTACTCACCACATGTCATCCAGACCTGTATTTACTTTCAGTTGTAGCATAAATAAGTGATGTCATTAGTCTGTGAATTAGCAGGACTGTACAGAATTGATTGAAGTAGTTTAATTTTTGGGTGAGTTATTCCTTTAAATTCAACACACCATCCTTCAGAACTTTTTTGAGATCTTGGGGCAGTTGTGGCCTACTGGTAAGAGAAAAAACTTGTAACCAGAAGGTCGCCGGTTCATTCTCAATGCAGGAAACAACTGAGATGCCCTTGAGCAAGGCACCTTACCCACAATTGCCCCTCGAGTGCTGCCGTGCTGCCCACCGCTCCAGGTGTGTGTTCACTGTTTGTAGTGTGTGTGTTCACAACTCACTACTCCAATGTGTGTGCACTAACTTGATGGATTAAATGCAGTTGACAAATTCTGAGTATGGGTCACCATACTTGGTCATCACTTCATTTCTTGACAGAGTCTCACGACTGCTAAGAGAAGTTTCTGTGAAAACATTTACTTTTTATCACGAAAGGCTGTTTGTGAGGTCTTCAAACCTCTTAAGGGTCACTGTAAAAGCTAATGTTGTAAACTGTGAAGTGTTTTAGAGTGGAAACGGCTTGTTTTTGAGCTCCAAAAAGGACCAGTGCTCTTTAACATCTGTGTCCATAAACCATGAAACAATCGAATGCTTTCTCACCCTTTTAAAAGAGTCGCATACGGTCTTTAATGTCTCCGCAAACATTCACGTGCCGCTTCCCTGTGCTTTTACACTCCCAAGCCCCATGTTCACAATGTCCTGTTTCCACGGTAACAGAGTGTTTGTGTCCACAAATAAGGAAGCTATTTACTGTCTCTGTTTCTGGGTTGGAACCCTTTTCTGCCCATGTACCTTTCCTTCTGGCAGGTTGAATGCTCACCTGAGGGCTCCGGGAGCCATTTCACACTCCGCTAAGTCTTTGGAAAGAGGTTGGCTGAGGACAAGAGGTTTACAGTCTCCGCTACCATCAGAAGATCTCAAGTGTCTCTCCAAACCATTTGGGAAGAGGATCTCCTCTCAGATGCTGACCGCAAACACGGGAAGCCTCGCCTGCGAATACACGCATACACATGCAGACAAAAGTGAAACTGTTCTATTTGTCCTGCTGAATCCTCCATGTTTCAGTGTGGCAGCCTGTGATCCTTTGATGATGATCAAAGCCCAGGCAAAGTGTGCCCCTAATTCCCCTGCTTCGGCCAATCTCCTTCTGTCTGTCTACCATCTCCCGCTTTCCATCTTTATCACTTCCTTCTTTATTCCTTTACTTTTTTCTCTTTTTCTCGATCTATTTCTTTATTCAAGTTCTTTGTTGATCGATATTTAAAGGGTTGATTTTGATATATAAAGGGTTTATACAGAAAAAATAAATTATATATTACATACAATTACATATTATTTTATAAAATATTATCAGATATATTAAAGACACATTGCATATAGAAACATGAAAATCATTTGCTGATTCAGAAACATTTTCACATTTGACCATCATTTTCTTGAAATGCTTGAAGAGAAAAATATTTTTCTGGGGTATTTTTCATAAACCCTATACGCTCCATTTAATTTCATTGTTTTCTAGAAATCACTACTGTGATAGTAAATAGATCTCATTTCTGATGAGTGATCAGTGTGGCTTACAGTCTATGTGCAATCCCAGCTAACAATTTTAGGTTGTAAGAACGTTTCTCTAATGTTTCCATTAAGCAGCAAAAACATTAAACAATATTATTTTAAAAGTTCTAGGAACATTTTAAAACATCCAGTGATGTTATATTAACATTATTGCCTGCATAAGAATGTTGTTCAAACAATTTGTTAATTCTCTAACATTTTTAAACATTCCACTAACAACTTAAGAATAAGGTTTTTGTTATATGATATATAACATATATAACTAAGAACTTTTAGAAAACGTTAGCCAACATCCTGTCAATGTTCTCTGATAGCTGGGAGGTTACGGCATTGCAATTCAGTAGAGGTTGAAAGTTTTCACTTTATACATATCTTTTGTTCCTCCTCCACCTCTCTCTTCTTCAGTCTCTTTCTTTCTCTCCCTTTCTGTCTCTCTTCTTTTGTATTCTTATCTGTCACTGCTTCCTGCTGTCTCATGTTTCCACACATATGCACACTGTCAACACTCAACATCTTTCAACGGCAGAGTAAACCCTCTATGCTCCTTCTTTCCCGCTCTTAAAACGGGTTCACTCTCTCATTTTTTGTTGGCAGATTTATAAGAATCTTGTGAAAAATGAGCAAAAGTATTCCTCTGTGAGTTTGCCAGACTGCTCAGTGTCATATCACACACAGAAGACACTCCCTTCCTGTTGTTGCTGTACTGACTCAGACGTGATGCCGTTTTTGTGATCGGTCTCTCTCCATGGACACTGACGCTCTCACGCTGACAATTTCCCGTGTCTATCTCACCGTTTCGTGGGTGATGGCTGACCTCTCACCTTTGGATGAGGCCATCCTCTGCAGACAGGTGATGACAGCCGACAGAGAGGCAGGCACTATTTGGGCTTGTCAGGCTTTGAAATGCATCACATTAAAGGCCCAGCCTCAGAAAAGCTCTTCTGAGTGGTGGTCTGATGCGTCTGATTGCTTTTGTTCAGACATGTTGGAGTTTTGTGGGTTTGTTTGGAAAGTCTTCATGCATTCCAGCCTGCTCTTCACTTGCTAAACTGAAATAAAAAACTGAAATGTCAGAAACACAAACCACACATTCAGCACTAAAAAACAGAAAAACGAAAGTTTTTAATGATTAATTCATCCATGGCTTTCTTTTGTGTCATTTTTTTTGTATGCCTTTGTGCATTAGCAAAATTCTTATCAATCTTTTTGAAAAGATTCAAGATCCAAAACCGAACTGCCTCCTGCCTCTAGAAGCAGCTTTCTTGTAAGGCTGCTCATAACTCCATAACTTCCTTGATTCTTTCCTGAATTTACGTGTTTTTAAAACCAACATTTATGTAGTTTCATCCTCTGTCTGGTGGTGTATTTATTTATTCACTGGCCTCATCACAGTACGTTATGAGTTTATCTTCTCCACAAAAGATACCTCAACAATTTTATGTTTCCATTAAGTAACAAAAAAAGTTAAAATATTACTTTGAAAGTTTTAGGAACATTTCAAGCGTCCAGTGTTTTTAGACTTTGTATTATTGCTTATCTATACAAACATTCTTAATTTCAATAACATTTTTAAAACATTTCACCACTACAACTACTTAAGAATAACACATTTGATATATATGATATATAACATTAAAAAACATTCTTCTTACGTAACTGCAAGAATATTTTTTGATAACGTTGAGATAACTTTGAGAGATTGTTGGCTAATATCTGAGAATGTTTCCTGTTAACTGGGTCCTCTGATGCTGCTGTAAAATCGGACTAAATCACGGTATCTTATTAAGTTCCACACTTTCGGGGACAACAGCCGAAACCTGCATATAAAGCTTTAAAATGTTACTCACTGCAACAGAGCATATCTCTCAACAACATGCGTATTGTAAATCACAGACCTCATTAACTCCAAGCTTGAAATGAAGAGAGGCTGCTGGGAATTGTAGTTTCTCATTCATATCAGGCCTCAATACATAAAGGAGTCCAGTGAGGTCAGGAGAGCGATGTATGTGCTGATGGAAGCTAATTGGGCAGCACTATGTTAAAAGCAGAAAACCCAGTGGCCCCGGCTCAGTCTAGAAGAGAGAGAGAGAGAGAGAGAGAGAGAGACACTCATTAGTACAGCTTCACTCAGGCCTGCCCTCACTGCTCACCTGTCAGTAAGGCAGATAGACAGTAATGGCTTCTGTCTGTAGCTGTGAAAGCAACAGAGGGTGTAAATGTATGTGTGTATACGTGTCTATACATGAGTGTGTGTGTGCTGACTCTTCCTCTCTGTTTCCCCTGCAGCTGCATCTTACAGAGGTGGGAAAGTGGAGCAGTGTGTCTGGTATCTGCTATGGAGAAACACACAGAGCTATCTGATGTAATGTAGTTAGCATACATTGCACATTAGAGCTCAGCTGTACCCTCATCTAAAGTTAAGAATACATTAAATAATATTTTGTCCTCAGTCCTGTTTATATTGCAATTACCTGCTGCCTTTCTTATCAAAACCCCTGTATTGTGCCATACAGTATTGTATTGTATACTAGCATTACCTTTTTTTAGCTTTCAAATTAGATGCATTAGAATACTATTCTGTGCACCGTCCTGCTTGTATTGTATTTGCTTGCATATATTTAGCTGTATCATTATTTAGCATTTATTTTACACAGAATAACCTTCTGCTTATAATGTATTTAGTTACTATTACTTGTGCCATTTTACTTGTGTCATATTCTACTCTCTCCATCCATCCATTTCCATCCATCCATCCATCCATCCATCCATCCATGTTTGTCTGTCTATCTGTTTTCTCTAAATAAATTCATGACCAGAAGTTATAACAATTCATATATGTATCGTCTCTTTCCCCCACTGGGTGCTATTCCTGAGTCTATAACCTGAAGTCTCTGCGCTGGAGAAATCAGACAGATTGCAGTCTGAAATAACAGTTAGAGGGCGACCTGTGGGAGTCTCCCCCTAATCTTGACAGTAATCTGTGGGGCAGTTTACCCCCTCAGCTGTTCTTTGTCCAGCTGGTCTTCTCCTACACTAGCAATCGCTCCACTTCCTGTTCCAATTACTCCTGAAACAGTCGGCTATTAAAGAGTATTAGCTGTTTCTGAGGAGCTCTTTGTGTGTCCGTGTGATTGTCGTGTCCAGTAGCTCAGCAGTGGGTGGCCTTTGTGGGAGGAATGGAGACCAGCCATGAGAGAGATTAAAGACCCTTGGAGACGCGTCCCTCGAACCGCTGTCTCTCCTCGCTTGCATTTTCCAGAACATTCCGCCACATTTTGCTCTCTCTACTATTTCTGTAGCCAGTACTGTGCGTACTTGCGTGAGAAAGGAAGACAAAAAAGAAACAACTTGAAATTTAGATTCTGTAGTCCACCCAGCTAACACTTGCAAGAATGTTTCCTTAACGTTTCCATTTACTAACAAAAACATTCAAAATGTCCAGTTTTAAAACATGGTATTAACATTATTGCTTGGTTATAAGAACATTATTCAAACGTTTTGAATGGTAATGGCTTTCAAATGTTCCACTATTTAAAAATAAGTTTTTGATATATGATATACAATGTTAAAAATGTTCTTCTAATGTTACTGCAATAACATCTTTTGTTAAATTTGAGAGAACTTTTAGAGAACGCTAGCCAACATTCTGAGAATGTTCCCTGTTATCTGGGCATTCAGCACCAAGGAGGCAACTGGCATAGTTCTTTCCTGTCTAATTCATGTGGTTCTCTGGTGATCCAAACCGTGGTCTCCACTGCCAGATTTCAGGCTTGTGTGGGCAGCCTGGCCTTTTCTCCACACTCGCATTCAGTGAAGAGCACTAATGAGGGATGCTGATCAAAGAGCCATGGTTCCCTTGGTCCACCTCTTCTTACTCTCTCTCTCTCTTTAACTCCCTTTCTTTTCTTCTTTTTTTCTAGCCCTTTCTGTATGATCTAGCAGACTTCTGAGGGCGCGAGCTTGCTTAAAGCACCGTGCAAGTATAAAAGCCATTAATAAACCACTACGGACACTGCTAAGCATTTTAATCATGTCTCTCTCTCTTCCAGCTCTATCACCTGTATGCTAGTTATTGTGCTGGTCAGACAGCCTCTCAAGCTATAGGGATCACTAAAACATAATAATGTGGGGGTGGGGGACCATCGTTTATGCTGGGACTTATCAAGTGGACATCTGTGTTAAAAACAGAGCTGTTGTGTGAGCCACCGAATTACACTATTTGTTTAACTGAGATGTGGAGCACTTCCAGACGAACACGGATTCACAGTCATGGGAGAATCTGGTGGCCAAATGTGCTCGCACCTGTTCTGTTGTTGCATTTGCTCCATTCTCAATATCACATTGCTGGATTTGATTCAACAGAGTTTATTGGAAAGCACAGATATAATTGGGGCAAAAAAGACCCATAATGAAAGCATGACATGAGAGCACACACAATATCCAAATTAAAACATTTGAAAAGGTTGCTCTTTCTAACTCTAGCTCAAGAGAATTAGTAATTCCCAGTTTAAGTGTCAATTTTGCCTCGTAATTTTAGCCTAAAATGTCTTAGGGGAAATAAACAAACCGTAGAAGCAAATAAAACTAAATTGTTTGAATACAATGAGGGCATAATGTGGATTTAAGAGCAATAATGTGGATAGCATAGCTTTGGAAGAATATGATGTACAAATTTTTGTGCTCATATATATCTGGTGTTTTGACCCCTTATGTAAATTAACCATGGTTAAAAGTGTAATAAAAAAGTGTAGTAGCCATGGTTTTGGCATTGATTTCTATTCATATAATCACAGTTTTTGCTGTAGCAAAACCATGGTTAATTTGTGGTGTAACTATAGTAACCATGGTTGTTTTGGTGTAAATTGTAGTAAACCTATGGGTAATTTTGTAAGGGACAAATGTGAGCACCGCATGTAACATTGTGGAAAGCTCCTTTGAAACTGAATTATTGAAATATTATAGATTTTTTATCTCTACACAAAAATCAGAAGACGCAAGTGAAAGTCTCCATTTTGTGCTTCATTTATTCTCACTGGGGGTCTAGGAGAAACAAGTGAGATATTACAGAGATTTAGGGTAAGCCTTTTCTTTCTAAGGAAAAATCGTATGCATAAATCTATGGGAAAAATGCACTGTCTCTTAAACAGCGCATATCTCTCAAAGGACTTTTTAAAAAGTATATTATATAAAGAGCGATGTCTCTGAGGTCAGCAAATGTGCAATCACACAGGGCTTTTCATCACTAGCACCATCCTCTCTCCCTCGTGTTGTTCTGCTGTGTTCAGAGGCGGGCGAGACGGCTTTAGCGCACTGCGTTTAGTGAGCCGAGGGCTGTGGAGAGCGGGCCCTTTATTCAGAGCTGTCTGCCTGAAATGGTGGGACATTAGCTCACATGAAGAGCCTTTGTGTTTTTGAAGGACACTGTCATTATACACCTACAGCATTCCGACCTCTCACTCACTCACATACTCCACAGAGAGAGAGAGAAAGAGAGAGAGAGAGTAAAAGAGGACAGAGGGTTGGAAAGAGACAGTGAGAAAAAGAGAAAGAAGCTTTTGGCAGACAGAGACAAGTGGTGCTCATCTCTTTCATGTGTTTGGCGGTACAGTCGAGAGGAGGGACAAACCCAAAGCCCTTTTCCCGGCACAGAAGAGAGTAGACTGAGGGGATTGTTCCTTTTCAGTTCTCATGAGTATGAGCAGTTCTGAGGACTAGTCAGTCTTTACACACACTATAGGTCCCACTCTAAATTATAATAGATACACACACTGAGCTGCAATCAAAGCACTTGTGTATATATCATTGTATAGTGTTCTTCAAATGAATTATATATAATATATAATAAATATGTGTATATATACATACACATATATTTATATACGTATATAAAGTTGCGAAGTTTTAATTAGTTTTAGTTCGTTGAATGTCTAAAATGGACTATATTTATCAAAACAAAGCGTAACCTAAAATGAATAATCATTATTTAATAATGAATCATTATTTATTCATTATTTCTTTATTATTTTATAAAAAATAATAAGATAATATTAATATATTAATTTAAAAAATCTGTAGTATTGGCAGTAGCTTATAGTCTCTGATTCTTATAATCTGTCTCTTGTAATTCTCACATACGTTTACAGCATTAAGCTCTTCACATCTCTCAGTTACTTCAATGTGCCCGACGCAGCCTCAGCGTCACAGCAGCCTGATCAGCTGCATTTATCTGTGCAGGTCGCAGCAACACCAGCAGTGATTTTTGATCCCTCGCTGTAGCAGGAACCTCTGGGGAGCGTCAGGATCAATCTCTGCTGGACAGGAGATGAAGGTACGTCCCCCGCCTGCCCGGTTGCTTTCCCGCCCTCGATCTTATCACACCCCGCTTCCTTTAGCTCGCCCCCAAGATCTGGAGCTAATCCCGATTCTTGTTTTTCCTCCTGGAAAAAGGTCTTTTTACGGCTGACGTTGTTCTGCGCTGCTGGGAAGAAAACTTCCCCTCAGGGCCTTCCTGGTTTACAGTTGCCATTTGGCGACGGAGAGCCAACACATCCATCTCTCACATGTGGATTATTTACAAAGGCCCCAATCAGTGCCGAATGTGGAATGTTGAACAGGAAAATACGCTCTTTTTCCGTCCTCTTCCACAGCCTCTCTTCACTCCATGTGGCTTCATTAAGCTGGTCGCAGTGCATTTGCACTTGTGTTTTGAAGTGCTGCTCTCCTGTGTGAGTGGAACTGGCGGCACATGAAGCATTAACTGCACCTGTGAGGGGCAGGGCATTGTGTGATAAAGCACTACAATCTTCACAAGGACAGCACTGATATTTGGGGCACATAAGCATAATAATAGGATGCATAAATGTCATAAGGTGACCTCTCCAAACCGAAGGCTGAATATCCTTCTGGAAGTGTCATACTGTCCCGGTGCGCTTAGATGTGCTGCTCTCCAACTGGCTGCTCGGTGGTGCTCTTTCTGTCATTTTCATAAAGGAATGCTCTTCAGACAAAGGTTCACTCAGACTATGCCAGTGGACACTGAATAATTGAGAGAGGAAGAGAGAAAGAGGAATTATTTACTCACCTGTTACAAAGCCACACACCAGGTTTGATGTCATTACTGCCCAACGCCATTGGTCCTCACGTATCCCATGACCAAAAGTCATAGTGTATTTTATCTGAGAGCTGGTAAGGAGAGATCCCAACCAATGGAGAAAACTTTGAAAACTTTGGCTAAGTTATATATCATATCAAAAGTGTTATTCTTAAGAAGTGGAATGTTTTAAAACCTTACAAATTTAAATGTCTAAACAGCGTTCTTATAACCAAGCATGTTAATACAACATCTAAATAACTGGTTGTTTTGAACATTCCTATAACTTTCAATATAACATTTTAATGTTTTTGTTACTTAATGGAAACATTAGGGAAACGCTCCGACAATCGAAAGTTGTTACCTGGGTGGTCCTCTTGTTTGGACCACATGACCAAATGTCATGGCATATTTTATCTTTGAGCTAGAAATGTTAAATTACTAGTAAATAAATAGGTACATTTTGTATGTCCTCAGAACACTAGAAATATACAGCTGTCTGGACCACTTTTATTGCACTTCAGTTGTATCTGTTGTGCTCTTTTAAGCTTGAAAGGTGGTAAATAAACTGCTGTTGTATGTCAAAGAATGACAATATTTCCTTTTTTATGTTACACAGGAAGAAGCATACAGGTATGAAACAACATGAGGGTAAGTATGACAGAATTTTTATTTTTGGATGAACTATCCCTTCAAAGCAGTGAAAGATGGACATGGAAACCCAGAACCTGGCTATTGGGATCAGATGAGAGAGGAAGAGAGAATTCATCTCTGTGTTCAAGGGAGTTTTCAGGCAGGGTCCCAAAACTGAAAGCCCCCTGCCATTAATCTAAATTACATGAGCTCATTGGTCTTTACTGGGGAGAGAGATAACATCACTGCCAACCTGCTCCGCTTACACTGAAATATCAGCAGATCGGTTCTCCTCCAGCTCTCCACCGCAGCAGAACACCGAGACACTCAAGGTCAGTCTGAGGAACCAGGGAGAACACTGTTTTATGCGACAAATCATGGTGTTATCCTTGGCTAAGTCAGCTAACTGATAACAGAACGATTCACTTTGAAGTCTACAGAGGATTACAACACAAATGAGACTTAGGGGACTTCAAATAAAAGCGCAAAAGCACGAAATATCACTGAAACAGAAGAAAAATAAAAAACGCATCTCTGAGGCAAAAATCTCTGATGCCATAAATATTTGGTTTAGCACCACAAGAACCATCTGCAAAGATTTCTCAATAATTAGAGGCCTGAAACTCATTCTCATTTGTTTCCCAAATTTTGTAAAACTTTTCAGACATCGGAGGCATTAAAAATTTAACCCCCAGCATGGGGTTATTGTCAAAGCGCTCTCTGACTCAATGGAATATGTAGTTATTAATTCACTGACCGTATCAGTTTCAGGCCTTAAAAATGGATATGTGGCTGGCCTCCTTGATTTGGATTAGATAATGATCTCGCCCTCGGCCTCTGGAGGACGTCACAATAGAAGAGGATTATGCTTCATATTCCAGGGCCCGGCTTTACTGGATTGAGTTCCCTCTCGGCATGTGCTGCTCATGGAAATATGGATGACTGCATTCTCTGAGGCCTGATTGGCCAATTTGTTTTTTTCATTTTTTTTATAAACCGACTGCTCTACTCTTTGAAAAGGATACGGGCTTCAGAATGTCTGCGATTGAGCATCTGTGCCTGAACAAGTGCATTATGTATTATGCCTCTATGAATAGATGTCTGTGTTCACTCAGCCAACCAAGTTTTAGGTTGTAAGAACGTTTCCCTAATGTTTCAATTAAATAACAAAAATGTAAAAAACGTTATTTTGAAAGTTCTAGGAAATGTCCAATTTTTAAAATTTGTATTAATGTTATTCACGTTTTTAAATTCTACAACATCTTCAAAACGTTTCACTAACAACTTAAGAACAAAGTTTTTGCATATGTGATATATAACCTTAAAAAGGTCTAACATTACTGCAAGAACGTTTTTGACAACTTTGACAGAACGTTCCCTGCTAGCTGGGTAGCTGTATGCGGAGATTTGTTTAGTTTGCGACGGATCCTGTGTAACCGCTAACTGTAAGGAACACGCGGCCGCACCGCCCCAGGTGTGTGCGCACGCCGATCCTTGCGGTTCACGTTTAATAGGATTATTTGTGTGGTAATGACCCCTTGACTGCTGATTTATTTTGGTGGCCCTCTCATGACCCATTTCAGGGCCCCCGTCGGCCCCCGGCTCCTTCTCAACAGCTGTGTGGCCAATGGCTTCCAGATTTTCATAATTTTCGCAGACCTGCCCGATGACAGATGAACTTTTAATGTCTGTGGGACTTGACGTTGCAATCACTCATCGGTATTGTTTTTGTCGGTAACCTCTGTGTCCAGCACTTCAATGGCTTTTTTCTCTCACTCTCTTTTTCAGTAGTAAGCATGCACATGTGTGCCATGATTCTTTACAGCATTTTGCTCTACAAACCTGCACAGTATAAATGTCGACTCTTTATGAGTTTTGCCAAGTTTCATTTAAAACATTCCAAACAGCCAGTTTTTAAATGTTATATTAACATTATTGCTTGGTTGAAAGAACGTTATATAAACTTAAATTCTGTAACATTTTTAAAACGTTCCACTAACGCAGGTGTGCCACGATACTTTACAGCATTTTTTCTCTACAATCCTTCACAGTATTAATGTTGACTCTTTATGACAGTTCTGCCAGGTTTCACAAGTTGTTCATATAATTATTTAACGTAAGTAAGCATAAACAGATTTGCGTTGGTTTGTGGCTACACACACACAAATTTGGAAAAACATTTTCAAACCAGCCAAATGATCCAAACCATGACATGCATGTGACTCGACACCGCACCAAAATCATTACAAAAATCTTTCAAAAAACTCTTTAAACACACCGATACAGAGCTTGCATGCCCGTTGTTGTTAACTTCATTAACTTAATTAGGTATTTCAGTATCATTTGGTCCTGAAAAATCCAAGCATTATGAAGTTCCCGTGACTACACAGTATTCTGTATCATAACATTTTAATGAATGAAATCATTTACATTGATTGCGTTTATGGAATCAACCACATAAAAGACACTGTGTTGCTACAGAACCTCTTACCATCTCCTATACGAGTTAACACTAATTAGTTTTTATTTGTCATTATTATCTAAAATGTACATAATCTCTGCTTTTATGTTTATATAAAAACTGAAAATAATATAATCTAATTTTACCCAAATAAAATTAGCCAAAATCAAATTTTACTGATTAGTCTAAGTAATTTCTAGTTGCGGCCCTATGTAGCACATCCATTGAGATAATGGATGTTTCCAGCACACATTAAGCCGGCTTTAGCGAACAGATGTCATGTGAGACTTGTGCAAACGAAACCACACCATTAAACCAGGATCAGACGCATTATGTCTTTGAAAATCAACACGGTCCTCTGAACAAACGTTGTATTTCAATACACGACAACGTCATGGGCGAAACCGCACTGTCAGCGGCCGCAGTAGCCACGGAGCCAGAGGATCAGAGCGATGGGCTGATATCAGGGACCGGCAAGATGACGACTCCGTCTGCAAGGTCACTGGTGCGTGGAGAGCCAGAGGAGAAAGTGAAAATCTGGCACTGCGAACTGGGTAAACATTATCTACACACATCAGCGGCAATCTAACGTACCACACAGCCCTCCCTCCAAAACACAGACAGACAGGCCGTCTGCGAAATCTACGTAAGATAAACGAGAACGCCATGAAGGAAGGGCAGATGAACACATCATCTTCTCATCCATAAGAGTCTGTCATTTCCCCTTTTCCACCTAAAAAGCACAAGACATGCCTAGAATACAGAGCCACACACACACACATTTGAACATACACAACTATACTCTCATTTGTGATGGTGTACACATACACTTAGACGTGTGTTTGGTTGATTGCCTCTGGCAATTGGCTTTATAGCTAATTGCTCATTTAAGTAATGTTACATTTACTGTCTCACTTTTAATGTTTCCCCTTCATTTCGCTTTCTCCATCATCACTAAGCGCAGCGGGTGGGGTGTTTCGCCCCTTTCAATATAGAGGCACAAACCAGCCGCTGGCAGAGTTCCACATCAGCACAAAACGAGGCGGTTTAGATGATCATTAGCATAAAGCATACAGTACACTTCATCTGAATATAACATGACTGATGTATGATGGGCATTTACATTTAGCAGACGCTTTTATCCAAAGCGGCTTACAAAGGACGAGAGCATCGAACATTTTGCCTTGCGAGCCAACAAGCCAAGTCTACAAAGCTACATTTACAAGCGGGTATTGTATTCTGCTACTAAAGACAAGATGAACTAGAGACAAGAAATATATATATATTTTTTTAGCATCATTTAAAATCTAATGATTAACAGGATAGTTCAACCTTTGTTCTCACAAACCTGACTTTCTGTGGATCGCCAAAGTGGAAGTTGAGCGAAGTCTGAGCTGTTCTCTTTTATAAAGAAAATGAATGGGTATCTATAAAGCTCCGTAATACCATTGTAAAAGTAGTCTGTACAACTTACTCTATAATTCCAAGCACTGTATTCCAAGTTATTCCAAATCTTGGTCAGTTACAAATTTACTTTCATTGTATGAAAGAACATCAGCTTGGACGTTCTGCTATAAATAACTTCTTTTGCATTCCACAAAGAATAAAATGTCATGTGGGTCTAAAAATGTGTAACTGATGAATGGAAGAATTTACATGTTTGGATGAATTATTCCTTATAAAGCCTTAAAAAAATGCATTTAAATAAGGTCGGCTCACACATCATGTCACATGGACCTAATTATTACTGTATACCGTGCTAACACGCCACGCCACACTACACACGCGTGTAGACGTTCCAAAGCGAGTGTGAAAGTCGCCCTTGTCAGACAGATTGGGGGTGTTAATGATGCGTGGGACTCGTAATTACCCACTTCCTCTCACATACACACCCCATGCCCCCCCTCCCCACATCTCCGGCATTAGTCCCCACCGTCTTCCCCTGGCAGGTCTGCGCCGGCTTCAACAGATGCTTAGTTGCACAGGAAGCTTCATAACTACTGATGATTGCATGTCCTCCAGGGATCTGAAACCAAGGCAGCACACAGGAGCCAGCAAGCCGACAGGAACCGCTCCACAATGTCCCCGCAGCGGGCACATCCACCGTGCCTTTGGCACGCACGCGCTGGGCTGGCACAAACCGGTCCCATGGTTGGGTGAGGCTGGTGCGGTTTAACTGCACCTGTTGGGGAATAGAACACAACTCTGCAGCGCGATTAAACGCCGCAGTCTGGAACGCGGCATCGCCGGGGACGACTCACGAATGTTTGTTGTGGGCCATGTGCTACGTTCAGCTGTGGGAATTGAAAGCTGCGTGTTTCTGCGTGGGGGTTTTATACGTTTAAAGATGCTGTGTTAAATATCACTGTGCTTTTCCCCAGTGGGAGGATTATGGTATTTTGCATCTTGCTAGCTGCTGCTCTCCCACCAAGCAGAAATTACAGCATGTTGGTTTTTACAAGTTCTCACTTTTGTTTGTAATAGCTCATTCAGAGGGAAGTAAATCCCACCTCAGCACCCTCACTAATTCACTTTAGGAATCTTCCTCCATGCACATTTAGGTCTTACAGCAGAAGTTTTGGATATACTGACACCCCCAGTCTGGAAGCATAACCAAAAATGAAGTCACCAATACCGCAGAAAGAGTTTGATAATAATGGTGTAGCCTTCCACTGGTCATGTGATCTCCACATGTCCAGCTAACAAGGAACGTTTTCATAATTATTGGCTTACGTTCTCTAAAAGTTCTCTCCATGTTATCAAAAAACTTACTTTTTTATATTATATATCTATATATCAAAAACATTATTCTTAGGGTTGTTAGTGGAGTGCTTTAAAAATGTTGCAGAATTAAAAAATGTTTGAATAATGTTCTTATAATGTCTGAATAACTGGACGTTTTCAATGTTCCTTGAACTTTCAAAATAACATTTGTATCTTTTTTGTTACAGAAATGTTAGGGAAACGTTCCTACAACCTAAAATTGTTAGCTGGGCAGTTGCGACCACGAGGGGTAACCACCTATTGTTTTCACCCATACAATAAAGGTAAATGGAGATCTGGGGCTGTAAAAGCTCAAACAAATCATCTTTAAAATAGTCTGTACAACTTGTGTGCCATATTCCAAATCTTCTGAAACATATGATAGCTTTAGGGAACAGTGTGAGGAACAGATGGAAATTTAAATTTACTCACTGAAAATCTTGCTTGAAATCTGTGCTCACCATTTACTTCCATTGTATGGAAAAGATCAGATTAGACATTCTGGTATGAATAACTCATTTCTATATTCCATGCAAGACAGACAGTCATCTGGATTTCGAAAGACATTAGAGTGCATAAATTATGGCAGAATTTTTTTCTTTTTTCAGTGAAATCTCTTTTAATATACATAAACTCTATTTACTCTCAAAACAGACAGACCTATGCGCATAAATTCAGAGGCTAGAGCTGCAAACAGATTAATAAATTATGCAAGTTATGTTTAGTTATGTTATGTTATCTGTATATGTGGGTTTTAGAACCCAGTTTGTAAAAATATGCTTTGTAATCTTCATGAACAAATGTGAGTCAGACGAAACTGTATGACAGTATTTTGTGTTGGTGTGTGCGTGGTGTCGACTATGTGTGTGGCATAGTGGATCATATCTGTGGTCTTTGTGCTATCCTCTTGCAGACGTAATCATTTGCGTGTCTGTCATTTGCTGTTCCTAAACGCAGATACCTTGCAACACTTTGCTGCCCATCTTTCAAAACACACATGTTTCTAGCCACATTCCCACCCTGAGCTCTCTGGGAATCAAAAACACGGATACAGAGAGAAGCTGGAGACAACTACCAGAACCTTTAACTGGTGAGCTGGTCAGGAAAACAGAAACATTACCCATTTAGTTCTTTGAAGGCCGATCTGTCCGCATATGGAATCGATGAAGTTTTCAAACAGTGTCATGCCATTGTCAGTTCAAACCTCAGCATCATACTGAGTCACATGTTTACCCATTGACCTATAATGAAGAGTCAAGCGAAAACAAGAAGCCGTTTTAAAAGATGCATTTATGCAGAGCAAAAAAATTATGCAGGTTTTGAAAATATTTCAAAATAAACTGGCTGTTAACTAAAAGCATGTATGCAACCTAAACGTTTATCGAAAACGATGTACTGTATGTAAAATCATTTCTCATATCAACTGTTTGTTGTCAACAGGGCCAGGTCTGCAATATCTACATTTTGATTTGTAACAGAGACAGTATCCCAGCTAACAACTTTAGGTTGTAGAAACATTTCTCTAATGTTTCCATTCAGTAACAAAAACTTTTAAAATGTAATGTAAAAATGTTTTATTAGATGTTGTATTAACATTATTGCATAATACACTTACATGTATTGACTAATTTTATAAGAACGTTTTTAATTCTGCAGGTTTTTTTCGTTCCACTAACAACTTAAAAATAAAATTTTTGATATACATAATATATAAATCTAAAAAGAATTCACTAACGTTACTGCAAGACTGTTCTTTAACTTTGAGAGGACCTTTAGAAAACATTAACCATTGTTCTGATAATGTTCCCTGTTAGCTGAGTATTGCCTACACAGAAAATAACACAATGGGGTGTTACCAAGATGGCTGCCAGGTTGGCGTTACCCCAACACTGTAACTGATCTCCAAAATTCATGTGCATCACACTGCTTACCCAAGACTGGGCTTCAGTACTAT